>JAIUCV010001179.1:0-159418 GCA_026724425.1 Erythrophleum ivorense
AGTTTAATTTTTATCATTATTTCAAAATATGCCCAGACAAAATACAATGTTCACAGTCAAGCTAACATGTGAACTATTTCAGGTTAATAAGGATGATACTACAAGGTTTCCAGATGACATTAAATTTCTTGCATGAGGTCCTCTAAATTTAGCTAGACGATTTAGTGCATTCAATATAAATGGTTTTAGATTTCGCACATTAAAAAGAGAAGGATGAAGACTCAAAATAGTGGTGTGTGGGTAACATCAGAAACTAGATGTTATGCAAGTGCAAAAGATGGGAGAGTTGCACTTGCAGATATCTTGTATTATGGCAAATTAGTAGATATAATTGAGTTGAACTACTATGGCCATTTTAAGGTTACTCTTTTCAAATGTCTATGGGCTAGCACTAAAGGGGTATAAAAAGGATGACTTTCAATTCAATTTAGTATTAATTTCTCTCGATTAATCCATACTAGAGATGTTGCAGAAGATGAGCCTTTACATTCTAGCTTCACAAGCTCAGATGGTATTTTATGTAGATAACAAAACGAATTATCCATGGAGTGTAGCAATACATGTGAAGCCTCAAGACCTATTTGAAATAGGAGATAATGTAGAAAATAATAAAGCAAATAGTGGTTACCAATCTGAACAGATACATTTAGAGCAACAAGTTGGTTCTAATTTTCTCGATGATATTGATAGTTTACAATTAACAAGAGGTGATGAAGAACATTTTTCTAATTAACCATTAACAACCTTGAGTTTGATAATAGCGATGAAGAGGATGGCATGGTTTGTTTAACAACCATATATAGAATTTTTTATTTGTGTCTATGTTTTATTGCATACTTGTGAAATCTATTTATTATTGTATGTTTACGAAATGGCATGATTATAATCTTGGTTTACATTTGTAGGATGCCGCCCTAAACGTCCACGCTCATCTTGGGCAATGGGTTGCTAATATTGCTCAAAGATTACATCAGTCAAGGTCCTGCTCCTACGCCTACTGGGAACCTACAAACACCCACAGCGCCTACTACAAGTTACCTCTACACCTGCTTCTCAAACACATGCAACAACTAATCTAATTACTTCAACATATGTATCTCATCCATAACTCCAAGTAGTAATAAGTGATACTACTTCTTCTCAGCCACGTGGAGCAACTGACAATGGTGAAACATCCTTCCACGGACGTGCACCAAGAGACAATGTGAAAAATAAGGATTGGATTGTTGATATTATTGATAATTTAATTTAGTCAATTATATTACGACATACTTAATAATTTAAATGCAATATTTACTTTTTCTCTTTTGTAGGCAAATGAAAATGGGTAGTAGTAAGAAAAGAGAGATTGAAAGCAAAAGATGTTTGGAATCTAGAAAAAGGGGAAGAGGATTAGCTTGTCCAATCGATGAGTTTGGACAACCGTATGGTGATGAGGCTAGCATACTTGGAGTTTGCTTAGGAGAGCTAGCCACAGACACTGACCTCATTCCTCTCAACTTCTTTGATTGGAGGGAAGTTCCTAAAAAGATATATGAAGTTGGGAATATAACAAGTGCAGGTATAAAGAGTGATTTTTTATTTTTGTAATCTTCATTTTTTATTATATGTTTTCACAAGCTCAGATAATTTACTAAATGATTTCAAGCACAGGATAAGATTGCCTTCCAATCTAGTGATGGATTCGAATGGGCATGGAAATTGCTAGGAGTTAAGCGGAAGGAGTTTAGAAATAGGCTACATAAGAGTCTATTGGGGGAAAATGACAGCAGAGAGGAAATTATGAATAAATGTCCCGAAAGAATTTCACAAGACCAATGGAATAGCTTTGTGGACTACCGATTACAAGAAAGTCACATAGCAATGGTTTATCTCTTCATACATTGATGTTCCTTAGTTAACATTGCATCATTCACTTATTTTGTCTTTGATTTGTAGGAAATAAGCAACAAAAACAAAGGTCAATCGTCAAAAACTCAAGTATCCTCATACTGGTGGTTCCAAGAGTAATTCTAAGAGACGACATGAGATGGTAAATTTATAATTTTTTTTAATGCATACTTAAATAAGGAAAATTGTAGCAAAATTAATCTATTTTATTCCTTGGACTGTACGCAGTACAAATGGGGCCGGACCACCAAACGTTGTGAAGTATTTCTTGCAACATGCAAACATGCTTATGGGAGTATGTTAATGAGGCAGCAAGAGTTGTAGAGTTAAGTGACCTAAAACTTTTTTCAATGTTAAAGGGTTGTCATTTACAATAATGCACTTAAAAACTAAAGAACAATAACGATATAATCAAATAGTTCAAAAGTCTCATTATATTTAACAATTTTATTGAGCATGAATTTGTGAAAGTTATTCAATAGGGAGGGTAGCATGAGTGTTACCTAAATTGGATATGTAACTTGATTGGAAAAATATTCTTATCTTGTAGCCAAAAAAACAAGAAAGATTATTTGCTAGCTAAAGTATAAGTGAGGTGTTTAGTACACCACTGTCTTTATTCTCATATCTTAGATGTCAAATCCTTCAAAAATTAAAAGGAACCAAAAGAAAGTGAAACAACGTTATACTAACTGATTCTTAGGAGTTTCATTTTTGAGTTTTTTATTATAAAATTTTTATAAAGTCTAAAAAGGAGGGGGGGAAAAAGAAAGTGAAAGAAAAAAGTGAAAATAAATCTTATACATAATTTATTTTTTATATTACTTTCTTTTAAAATTCTATAAAAAATTTATAATAAAAAAAACTAGAATAGTCTCCTTAAACATGGTGAAAAGATTTAAATAATTTGTAATAAGTATCAAATTCAAAAGCCATTTGTACTAATAAATAATATTGCTATCCTGCAAGAGAATTGCAAAAACTAGACAAGGGTTAATATACATGCTGTATATTTAACAACAAAACGACAAAGGAAAAAATAAACATTTTTCGTTGGATCTGGATGTTGGCCCTTTTAAGGGTATAGCTACGCTAATAAACACATGGTGCTTTTTTACGTCCTCAAACACACTTGAATAATTGGCCAATGAGATATGACAACCACACAAAGATATTGGTATAGTCCCCTGAGTAAATGATCAAACCATTTATTTGTCATTTTTACTTTGAATAAACTATCATATATATTAGCCTGTCAAAGATACTAGTATAAATAATTGAATTTTGAAAATTTATCATTATTAATTTAGTCTTAATTAAGTAAAGATTAGATCAAAGTGACAGAATTTTTAAATATTGAAATTGAATTGATGTTAATAAATTTTCAAATATATAATTATGCTACTGAAATTTTTTAGGGGGCCAACATAATAAATAATTCTCTTTAGTTTTCTTTGGGCAATTTCAAATTGAGCGATTAGTTGAGATTCTTCTTAATAAAATAAGCCTAGACAAATTTAGCAATAGAAGCAATGTGCAATTAGATGTGTCGTCACAAGTTAATCTTTTAATTAAGCAAATTTCTTGACGCACAAGGAATTTCTATATGAATTCCTTAATCCAATGGTGGTTGGCTTGCTTGATCATATATCAAGTTCAAATTTTAATCAAGTTTTTGTGTTTTTTATATTTGATGAAAGAAAAGAAACTAAATAAAATACATAAGGACAGCGTAGGAGCAACTGTACTAGGACGCTTAAGTCCTTTATTAATGATGCTAGTTTTGTTTGGATAATTATAGTACTCGTTAGAATTAGTCCTTTAAGGTAAATGCAAAATTTGCATTGAATATTGATAAAGCCATTGTCTTTTTATCTAATTGATGATTGAATGATAGTGAATTGTTTTATGCAAAATCCTACTGTCATAGCCGTATATGCTTTAACAAATGAATTAATTTTAGTTTTATGAGAGGCAGAGATAGTAGGCAATATTATAAGCACTTTAACGTAGGATTTTAATTCAACCCTATTGGGAATGGTGGAATATTTTTATTATGGTTGTTTTAGCCTTGAAGTTCTGGTTGATTTCAGTTATGGGGATCTTGCTGATATATGGGGTTTGCAAATCTCTAGTAGGGATCATATTGCATGTTGCGCAGTGAGTTTTCTTAACTTTTTTAAAAAAATTAAATCATTTAATTAGATATTTAAAAAATCACAATTGAGAAGATAAAGATTTTAACTATAGAAAATTAATATTTTAAAATTTTAAGTATTCTCGTCATTATAATTTTTATCTTATCATATTTAAAAATTTTAAAATCACAATTGGAATCAGAATGTATGTTTATAATGTCAAGATTGATGTTAGAATTCTTGAATCAAAACTCCATGTATACTGACACTTGCTTAATTCTTCTGTACTACTTTTGAAATCTGTACCTCCATTGTGCTCTGAAACTATTTTACAGATTTTGAAAAACATATTTAGCATTGTTTACAAAATCAGAATCCTCTCCATTTAAAAAAAAATTGTGGAAAGAGAAAAAATGACATGAGAGGTGGACTTCAATATTCCTTACTCTATGTTTTCTTTTTCTCTTTTTAACAAATCCTCCACATGATTTTATCCGATAGGCCTTTTTATAAGTCCTGACCATTCCTTCAATTTTTTTCTGTTGTGGGAATAAAGCGGATGGAATGACTTGAGTGGAAATTAAAGAATTATGTTTAATTCAAAATAAGAAACCAAAAAAGGCTAGAGAAGTATTGCTTGACTATTAGTTAACCTAATATGCTTCTGTGACTCATTATGCTCCTTATGATAATCATTTTGAAGGGAAAGTATCACCGTCTTTGGTGTATACGGTAAACTTATTTTTTCCTCTCAGAATATTGGTCATACCATTAACAATTATAATGATCAATTATTATAGTTCAAGTGATAAATTCAAATAATTATACGAGTTATGCTTGTTATTTTACCTATATGGTAATCCTCACTAATCATCCAAGCAAAAATTGTCCCTACTATATGTGAATCCCCTGTACATTATTCATATTTTATCATTGCTACACTAGATTGTTAATTAACTTGCATAAAAAAATTTCCAAGTTTATTAAATTCGACCACCAATTTAAAGTACTCCTAACCTCCCACGCTGGCTTTCAGGATGGTTGATGTTATGAAGTTAAGGGAGGTCTCCATTGAGTCTGGTTGTGCAAAGATGGTTGATGTAATTAAAAGGGGGGACTTTGAAATATATTGGTCTCGTGCTGTAGTTTTAGAAACATTAAAGCCTTGCTTAAGAAATTTTTGGTTTGTCCTATTTTTTTGGGTTAGCACTAAGCATGAAGGTGAAAAGGTGACAGCTGATTTGCTTGTCAAAGTTTGGGGTAAAAGGATTGTGTCTCCAAAATGGTGCAGATATCCTATCCTCTTTTGACGAGATTCTTGCTCATATCGGGGTTTAGGAGGGAGTTCCCAGTGTTTCTCAAATCTTCTATAATATTTTGCTGGTGTTGGTTTTTTTTCCCTCTCGATTAAAGCAAAACATATATATATTGAGAGAGAGAGAGAGAGAAATTAATAATTTGTTTAAATTAAATAATTCCCAATAATTAAAACAAAACATCCGATGACCCTTTTTATAAGTCCTGACCATTCCTTCAAGTATATGTTTTTAAATTAAATAATTCCCAATAATTACAATTGGATTAATATCTCATGTTCTCTTTATCTATGAATTCCCATGCTAAAATGGATTCTTAGGATTCCATTATAAAAAGACTATAAGTGAAAAAGTGAAAAATGGAGCTTCAAAAGTTTGTTCTTTTCTTTCTACAGTACTAAATATGATCATATCTAGGGAAGATGCTCTAGTAGAAGCCTATTGCTTTTTTTTTTTTTGGATTAATATTTGCAGTTGACAAGTAATAGTTTGAATATGAAAATGAGGGGTTTTTGTGAAAGATAGGAAAAAGTTTCTTTTTGGTGTTGCACCAATTTTAGCTTTATAGATTATTATTTGTCATACATGGATGATGCATCTCTTAGCACATTGCCATGATTTATATTGTGCATTATTTTTGTAGTATTAAGTAGTGACTGCTAAGTTTCAGAAAACAGTGTGAGAATGTAGAACTACAACATGTATTCAGGAGATCTTTGATTGTGTTTGTTGTCAATACTCAAAATAGTGAAATATCAATAGGCCTGTGTTGTTTTGTATGAATGCCCATTACTCTGTTAATTATTGGCACATCTGTTGAAGCCTTGAGGCCCTTGACCATGCACAAGTTAATTAAATTCATTTTCATATACTTCAATTAGGAATATTTTGTGCTATTGATTAGTATGAGTTGCTTTCTACATCTGTTCTTTTTATTATGGAACTGGTATTTTTGTCTCCCCATATATTGTGGTCACTTTGACTTTTCTGCTTCTACTTTCTAGTAGTTATTACATTGTCTCTTATATGATAATTTATTGTTTTGATATGTAGGAAGAAATTTCATAGAGGCTCAATCAAGAAACTGAGACTTCACCACTTGTTTCATCAGATGATCCCCTTAGTCAAGTGCTTGGAAAAGAGCATTCTGGACGGGTACGCGGCTTGGGGTTAGGTCCATTCCCTTCTAAGATATTTGGATTACCTTCTCGTCGATTTAATAGTGTGCCTATGAGTTTTACAGCGAGGATCTCAGGTAATGAAGTGATAACTTTAAAGAATAAGTTGGCAACAATGGAAGAATGATTAAAAATCATAGAGGAAGAGCGTGCAATAGAACAAGCTCAATTGGCTCATGAGCAAGCTCAAATGAATGGCATATTTAAATATTTAGTAGAAAAATGGGAATGGAGCTACCACTGGACATTTCTTGCGTTGCCAGGGCGTCTCATTCACAGGTAATATAAATGTTAACTTGTGTAATTATTAAATTACTATATTAAAAAGGCTTTGAGTAAATGTAATTTTTGTATTTTTTCATGCAGCCACTTGATGTTGGTAGTATAGAAGCCTTACCTGCCCCTGGTCGATGATCATCTGGTGCAAGTCATGATCCATGAGGCGTTTTGGATTTTGTTGAATTTATTTTGTTCTGTGGCATGTTTAAAGCCTTTTTTGGATGACAATTTATAAGGTTAATAGTTGCCTTGTGTTTATCTTATTTAGTTAATGTTTTACAATACTTTTGTATGGTGAAACTTTTATGAAGATCATATAAATAGATGTTTATTAAATCCAAATCTTTCTTATATAGCAAATTAATTTAAAATTAATTTTATGTGAATGTTCAATTTCTTTATATATATCAAAGTACAGTAGGGCAAAAGGAAAATAACAAGATAACAAGATATAAAAGAAATAAAATAAAATTAACAAAAGCATTTTTTGTTGCCTAATGTCGGTCATAACTAACACTATTCAAAGATAATTTCAATGGAAAACTAACGTCGGTTACAATCGACGTTAGTATATTCACAATTGCAAGATGTTAACATCAGTCATAATTGACGTTAAAGGTAAAAATCTAACATTGGTTATAACCGACGTTAGTATATTTATAAATTCCCTGATTTTAATGTTGATTACAACTGATGTTAGGTTTCTTCATCTAACGTCAGTTATAACCGATGTTAACTCTAATGTCAATTATAGCCGACGTCCATACAATAATCTAATTTGATGAAGTTAGCTTTGCATAGTGTCTATTATAACCAACGTTAACTCTAATGGCGATTACAGCTAACGTTAGTGGACAAACACAAGATATCATATTTCATTGCTTAATGTCGGTTCTAACAGATGTTAGATTCTAATGTCAATTGTTCCAACAGTTGATATAACCGTCATTAGTAGGGTTCTCCACGCTGCCTCTAATGTCAATTTTTTTTAAGCGTCGTTAGCCCACTTAATGTCGATCATAACTGACGTTAGATGCTTTCTTTAACCGACGCTAGAGCCTATTTTTTTTGTAGGATATACTTTTATGGGGTAATAACTTGCTATGTATTATGAAATAATCAAAAGAAATAAAGGAAGTGCTATTCAATTTTTATATATGCATCTTAATACAAATGAAGTGTCTATTTATAAACACAAATTTGTAACTATAAGTAGTCCAAAGATTACATTTTAAATGTGAAATAATGAACTACAAAGAAGGTATAAATTCCATTACATAATGTAAGAGATGAATGTCTAAAGGCTTGGAGTTACAACTGGTGAAGGAATATGAGGAGATTGACATTTATATGATGTGTATTCATAACAGTCCTCCTCCTTGGATGTCCATTTATTTCAAAAATAGCCTCATTAAAACCTTATAATGTAGCTTGAAGTCAAAATAAGCTACCAATGTCATTATCATAGGGAAGAAATCTTTTTAGATACGGGAGAGAAAGTCTCAATGTAGTTGATTGCTTCCCTTTAAGTGAATCTCTTGACTACTAGTCTTATCTTATATTTTTCGATGTTGCCTAATAAGTCTCTTTAAGTCTTATAGACTCATTTACATCCAATGGCCCTAGAACCATTGGGTAATTTGAAGAGATCCTAAATTCAATTAGATAATATGGAATCTATCTCTTCTTTCATGGCATTGAGCCATAATTTAGCTTTTTTTGCAATTAATGGCTTGTGAAAATGTTTCTCATAATAAGTATCACATTTTCCACTTCTCAAAGGTGTCATTAATTTGTTTATCTTTTCCTTATTATTGTTAAATTGATCAAATCATATATGAAAATCTCCTTGTTGATGTATGCCTATAGAAAGTCTTTTAGAATATATGTCTATGATACTACTTTCTATATACATATGTATGTATAAATTGTTGCTCATACTGATTTTTTTTTTTTAAGAATTGTTGAATCAACAAAACAAAAGGTTTCTTAAATAAATTATAATGTTGGTTTCTATAACCTACAAGTTTAATTGTGATAGATTTTTACTAGTTCTTCTTGGATGTCAGTTCTAATTCATATGTATGTTCATGTATGTGCGGCCATGCTAAGAGATAGAGAATAAAGATTAAACTCTTAGCATAAATAGACGTTAATTTTTTTACTAATGCCATGTGAGCAGTGGCGGAGCCACATTACTGTGAGAGGGGACATATGCACCCTCTCACTTTGGGACAATTACAAGTAAATAGATATAAATTTTAGTAGTTTACATCTCTACTCCTAATATTTTGCACTATTTATATCTTTAATTAATATATTTTAAATTAAATTGCACCTCCTGAGTCAGGGTCTTGGCTTCGCCACTGCATGTGAGCACCTAGCTTATTGACAATAGACACCTATACTTATGTTTTATTGATTGTTAATAATCATATTTGACATTGCACCATAAAATCTTTTTATTAAATAAGCATTTTGGTGCTTTATGTTCATTATTGTTTCGCTTGTGCTCTTCCATGCCAAATTGATCCTGTAAATTTTAATTTATATTACATGTATTATAAATCATTAACTATATTAAGTCAACACTTATGCAAAATCCCGTAAGTTTATCTTAGTAGAAAAAGTCAAAAATCTAAGATATATATATATATATATATAAGTTAGAAGTTAAATGATTAATGTCTCATAGAGTATACTTGAAGGACCAAACAAGAACAACAAATAAATTTAAGAGGGGAAATACTAATTTAACCAAAATTTTTCCATATGATGTCACTCCCCCCCCCCCTAAAAATCTCTCTCCAATTCTCCAGCTAAATTCCCTCACTAGCTAGCTAGTTGTCTCGAATACTGCATATCAATGTCTTTCAATGATTAGTCATGTATCGCCAATTATTTTAAGATCCAAAAGCAAGTTTCAGATTTGGCAAGCTTTACTACCCTTACATCACCACCTCCCTTTCTCTTTAAAATTGCAGTTTGAATTGATCAATTTATCTTCATAATTTAACAATCTTAATCATCATCGAACGCTTGACATTGGTATAAAAAGCAATGTCCAAATTGAAGGTCTTGTTTGAAAAAGTTGTTATAGCCATAAAAATTATTAGTCCCATCTATTAATGTTCTTTTAACAGTCATGAAATGATTAAACCTTGTGGAGCTGACTCTTAGCAGCTGCAATCAACATTTTTAAGTCAAATGATTAATCGAAGGCCAACATATTTTTGTACAGTACCAACCAATCAAGTTATATTAATCTGTCTACTTCATTGGAAATATAATTAGTATGATACCAATCAAGTTATATTAATCTGTCTATTTCATAGGAAGTATGATTAGTATGATATCCTTTGCATGCTCTTCTGATCTTATTTTTTATCTCTACACGGGATTGAACACTGTATACAATACAATAAAAACACAAAATACGATTTAAGAAGTAGTTGGAAAATATTTCCAACTAAAAAATTAAGTCAGCATGGATACTCATAATTTTGTTAATTGGTGAGTTTTTTTTTTCTGAATAAAACTTAGTAGCCAAGCAATAAATTTACGATTGCCTTTCAATCGGAAAATAGAAGCTAATTGCCTTGCATTTTCTGATCTCCTTGCAGGCTTGGATATTTTGTCTGACCAAGCAATTAGTTAGTAAACAGAAGCCCTTTTCAATTTAAATTTAAATTTTCAATTTGTCCGTCCAAACAAGGTATTGGTGAATAGGATTTTTTTAATTTGATTTTCAATTCATCCATCTAAACGGAGGGTCGGTGAACTTTTTTTCTATTTCAAAAAAATTGTTCGACCAAATGCAAAAAGTCTGTCAATAGTTTCTTTTTTTTTGAATGGTTACATTTTAATTGTTTATTTAAAGGGTTAATTTATACGTTTAAATTTTTTGAGGTATTTCTTTTTAACATTTTTATATAATTTTTGTATTAACCATATATAATTACTATAATATTATTAATTATTTGTATGGAGTAATTATTAATATTTATTATAATTAATTATAAGTTTTAAAAATGTTATATTCTATCTTTCATTTTGTTTTGTAATTGTTAACATTTTGTTATATTTATTTCAAAGAAAATAATAATTATGCTTTATTCAAAAAGAAGGATATATATCATTATAATTCTCTGCCAAAAAATATTTAATATTAAAAAATTAATAACACTTTTCTTCATCTTCCGTCTTAACATGGAGATACAAATATGCATGTGTATATATATATATATATATAGAGAGAGAGAGAGAGAGAGAGAGAAGGATGCTGCAAAACAAGATGATGATTATAATCCAATGCTATCAAATAAGGAGTTGTTGGCATGTATAACAAGTCAATCTTAGATGTGAGTTCAAATGGTATTAGCTAACAAGGTCAGTCGTAGATGTGAGTTCAAATGGGGGAAATGCAATAAACTACAGAAGTATGCATTTGAGCAACTTCAACGTTACAATAACAATCACTTCTGAGGTGGTGCAAAATTTGGAATCAGAAACTCATGGAATGACCTGACCACAAGAACCCAGAGCACGCTACTATGGAATTGGGATATATTATTCGTCTTTCACAATCATAACAAAACAATGGCCAAAGGAACCTTAAAATCTTTCATAAATTAAACTGGGAATGTCACAGCAGTTAAAGCTGATACTATTTTTATAAAGCTTGACAAATTTAGTTCACACTTCAATAAAAGTTAAGTAGATTTTAAATAAAGTTGTCCATGTTGAATTGTAGAAGATAAGAACAAATCCTTTCATATAGATTCTATTTTAAAAGCTTTACTTAGCAAACAATAAAAAGATGCCATTGAGGAAAAGTTTAGAGGCCTGCAAGAAAGCAAAAACACTAAGGGCCCGTTTAGTTCGAAGGCTGAAACACAGACAGAAATGGATTTCAATTAGAACTTGTGTTTGGTACAATGTTGCAAATGATATTGGGAAGGAGAGAAAGAAACCTTGGCAATTCATAGTAGCGCATGAATGGGAGAGGGGTTTAGAGCCAAAATGAGAAAATGTTCCTTTTGCCCTCAGTTCAAACACATTGTCCACCATAGCTCAAAAGGGTCAATCTCCACCATACGAACCTATCATAGAGAGATCTCCGTCCATCAATACTAGCATTTGTCTGCCACCATCAATGGTTTTGCCCCAGCTTGCCTACTCTGACCTCATGCTTCAAATGCTAATGTAGAGGAAGAGGAATGAACACTGCTTTGACCTAATGCTTTGACCAGCACTCAAGTTTAAGCCATCACCACCCTGTATAGCATAATTTATGCTTGGTTGGTGGCCATCATTGATTTTTGTTAAGGAAGGAGACTCAACACACCTTTGACTCGATGATGCAGCTTGGTTTAGAGAAAGATGAATAACACAACATCAATTATTATTATTTAAAAAAAAAAGACATTTTTGTCATTTTATCTTTTGATCTTTCCATTCTTAAACTGCTTTCATGTAATTAAACATGCAAAAGATAAAATATTTCTTTTTATTTTTATATTATACCAAACATAATTTATGCAATCGCCTTTCCTTGATTATTCTCTTTATAATTATATCATTGACAATTCTATAAATCAAACAAGTCGTAAATAAGTTTTTTCAAGCACCTAAAAAATTAACATTTCCATGTAGCACCTTAGTTTTTTTTGTTTTGATCAGCATTTCGTTAATCAATTTCTCCAAGTTGATGTAGGAAGAACCACTAAGTGTAGTAGCCTCCTCTGGAATTTTCCTCCCCTCAAAGACCTTTTGTATCATCTCCTTCCCCTTCACCCCTTCCGTCAACTCATTCACAAGCCTCTCCACCTCTTCCCTCTTCACATTATTACCAATCTCAACCCCAATTCCCTACTTCTTGCAAGCATACCTACAGTTAATCTGATGGTCTCTAAAGAAAGGCCAACAAGATATTTGAACACCTACACATACTCCCTGACATCGAATTCCATCCATAATGGGTTAAGACCTCCAATTAAAGGGTGGTTTAGCACTTCCTCTTGTTCACATTGGATGGTTATGAGGCCTATTTCTTTAGTCCCACTTGGAAACTTAGGTGATAGAATCACTAAGCCACCATTCACACGGTTAGGCCTTATGATGCACAAGAAGGGTTTCTTATGGTTGATATTTTACTTGGACAAGAATGAGATATGTAACACCATAAATTCTAGCTCGTTTTATGTCATTCATAGGCTTTACATTATCATTCCTATCAGAGTATATGAAAGAAGGAGTGAAAATAATGGGCTTATTTGCATTACGTCATACTTCAAAATTTTGCAATTGGTGTTATGTGGACCGTGTGAGCTCATGCTATGCATCCTTATATTTAATTATATCATTACAACTCATTTGCATCACATGCTTACAACTCATGGAAACCGAATTGAAGTGTGGAATAAAGAGTTTCATTCTCGGCCAAAATTGCTCCACTTTCTGACCAAATTTTAGAAAATCATAACTAAATCTAGAAAAATCGAAATCATACAATCTTGGTCATTCTGGGAAGCTATGGATGTCTAATTTACACTAAATTCAGATCATAAAATCTATCACAAAGGGCGTTGGACGTCCGAAAAGATCCATAGGCCGCTGCTGCCTGGGCTGCTGTTTCAAATTACTGATACAAACTTCTAAAATTAGTAACTAATTTTATAAAACTAGAAATCACACAAATTAGGTCATTCTGGAAATATAAAAATGTTAAATTTATGTTAAAAATAATTTTAGAATGAAAAAAATACATTTAGATATTGGAAATCTATGAAACAGTGACTGGACTCCTGGGGCACCACTGTTACTGATAGCCAACTTCAAAAATGCATAACTCTTTGCTCAGACCTCCAAATGAGGTGATCTCAATGGCCACAGAAATATTATGACCTCTAGTTTATGCTTGTAAAATTTCAAAAGCATTGAACATCATTTGCTTATCAGATGACACAGAATACAAATCTGCCAGTGTGAACAGTGCACATACCAGAAACCATGAAAATTGCCAACTTCGAAAAATCATCAAATATTTTGTAGACCTCCAAAAATTATGATCTTTAGCTTATCAAAAAGCTCTTAATGAGAACTAATTTCATGCTAAATCTCAGATCAAGACTAACTCATTTGGCTAAAATGTGATATAGAGTTTCATTATGGTCAAATTTGGCTCCACATGGGGTACCAAACTTGCCAAATGGCATTTCCTTGGTTGTGGCACCTTTTTGGCAATTCTAAAAGCACATTTGAGACTTGTATGAGTTACCCAAATGGTCCCAAATCTCACGCATCTCATTTTAGCCATTCAACTCACACTTATGCACATTTACTTCATACTTCCACATTGCATATTTGGGCATTAAATACTCAAATTGTATTTTATAACTCATACATCATATCCATACTATAAATATCACATAGTAGAATCTTTATACATGTTTCAAGATTCACAATACATATACAACATCATATACATTATGAACTATCATTATGGTTCCAAAATAGACAAAACAAGACATAAGCTTATCAATCTTTGCTCTTCATGGTTGTTGGCTCCCTTCACCATAATTACTTGGTCCACCTAGCATATTAGATCATTGGAGAGGAGGGGATAAGATTCAAAGAATTCCAATAGCTCATCTCCCATTCAATCATACATAATATGTGTAAAGCAAGCTTTACAAATGCATACATGGAAAAATAAAAGCTATGGACATTTTAAAAGCAAACTTGGCATATGAACAGTTCATACAAGACATCTAAGAGTTCACCAAATGCTTAGATTGGCCTCACACTTCTCCTCATGGATTTTGGACTTGCCTCACCCATTCTTTGAGTACTTTGGACTCAACCATACTCTTGGGAGTCCAATTTGCTTTTGAGAGACTCTTCACTTCTCCTCATGTGCTCATTTGAAACATAACATGGCATCAAGGATCATGGAATATAAAGGCATGCTAGCATACTTTTCATAGCTTGAAAATGCACATACACACATTCTAAAACAAGCTAAACACACATCCATGCATGAAAGAAAGTAGAGAGAGCTACCTTGTGCAAATCCACACACTTTTCTCCTTGGATTTTCCTCCTTTGCCTCGACTATACACCCACAATTTAGTGAAGATGGTTTCTCTTGGCCTAGACATGATTTAAGGGAACTAATTAGGTTCATGAAATATATTATAAAGCTATACAATTTGCTTAAGTTCTAGATTATTCTATAGGCTTCATTATGGTACATAATGGTACCTAATGAAGCAACACTCCTCAAATAACTTTTAGACGTCATTTTTTCCTCTCAATTATGATTCTTGACTCCTTTTAAGCCTCTTGGAGCCACCACACCATTAAAACAAAGGGCCTAGTACCATGTTACTTTTTTAGGTCATAATATGGAACCTATGACCCCAATTTACTTTCCTTGAGTTTTAAATTTTTTCTAAGGCCTCCTCTTATATTCATTCATCATATATGACTCGAAAATGGCCTTAGAAAAATTTTAAACTCTCCCTAACTAGGTGAACTTGCTTAGGCCGAGACTATGGGTGCATTGGCCTTCCATGGAGTTCTCTTTGTTTTCTTGAAGGAGGAAGCATGTGGGGAGCCTCTTAGGGATCTTAGGAGCATGTTTAAACATTCAATCAAGCCTAAAAACATTCATATAAAATCAGATTTGCAAGGGAGCATTTAGATCCCTAATGATTCCATCTTGTTTCCTAATGCTCCTTTCTTGATTTATTGGTTCATTTTTAATCCTTGCCACCTAAAACTTCTAATCCCTCCATGAATTGGGCAGAAAATAGCCCCTAAGAATTGGGCTCATGGTGCCCAAATTCGTGCAAGAGGAAGGGGGAGGAAGAAACTACCAAAGAATGAAAGTTTTTCCTTGTTTTCTTGCTTTTCTTTGCTTGCTCTTTGCCTTCTTTGGCCTCCTTACTTGATTTTAGAAATTTTCCCTCTGTTCTCCCTTCAAAATAGCCCTCAAAACTTTAGAAAAATCATGGAGAAGAAAAGCAAAAAAGAGGAGAAGAGATTGATGGAGAGAAAGCATGAAAAACAAGCAAATTTCCATACCTAAAGACTTGAATTTTTCCTCCTTCTTCTCTTCGCTTGGTGCACCATTTTCAAATCTGTGTCAGACTAGAAAAATGTCGGTGGAGAGGAAGGAGAAGGGCTGGACGTGATTTTAAAAGAAAAAGGGTAAAGTTAACATACTTTTTTAGCCTTTCATTTTAGTCCATAATCCATGGTTTGTTCGTTTGGTCTCATTTCAACTCCTTTTCAAAATCCATCTTTTCCATCATAATAATTGCCTTTGGAATCACTCAAAAAGGATCTGAAACTATTCAGAACCGTTCGGTTAAAGTTTCGGTCAACCGATAGCTGAAATCGCTCACCGGAGAGGTTTCAACTGTTCTAGGAATTCCCATGGTATTCAGAGCTTCTGAGAATCCCAGAAAGCTCAAATTTTTCATTTAAAAGCCTTCCTATGAGTTTTCCAAATTTTCTAAAAATTACAAAAATGCCTTTACTTTCTTCAGCAAATTGTTTTAAGCTCTTCTAGCTTTGGTTTTTGGGCATCTTAAACCTCAAATCCTCATTTTCTAATATTTAAAATTTTATCATAATTTTAGTTAGCCCCAATTCCTTCTTTTTCGAGAACTTCCTTTTATATTTGGCTCATTTCTATGTTTACGGAGAAATTGAACATTGCGTTTCTCATATTTACGAAAGGACCGGATGTTACAAGATGCACTTTGATAAGACATTGGTTTAATTAAGTATTAAACTAGGAAAGTCTAGATATCTTGTCCTTTGGCATCCCAATGTTGCCATCATTAAAGCTAAATTTTTTCTTCTCAAATAATATATTTTATTGATCCTAAAATTTTTCACGTTCAAATTTAAAAGAAAGTTTCTTACTTTTCTCTCTAAAGACTAAACTGAGATTAATGGATCCATTTGGTATATAAGAAAAATGTTCATAAGAATAAAAATAAACTCTGATGGAATAAAATTGTGTAACCTATTTTGTGTAGCATGGAAAGGAATGAAGATTCTATTCTATTTCTATATTTGGTTGGATGAAAATAATGTAGAAATAAAAAGGAAAGTTGAACCAATATCCATAAGATTTCTAGTGCCCAAAAAATAAAATAAAATATTAATTTGTATTTTTAATTTGTTAGAAATATTTTTTGAATTATCAATAATAGAAAAAATAAAATATTTATTTTTAATTTTTTAATTCACAAAAAGAATTTTTTTTCAAACTACCATTAATAAGAAAAATATTAAAATATTCATTTTTTATTTGTTACTTAGAAAAAATATATATTAAATGTTGTTTCTTTATTTTTCCTCTTTACAATATTATTTTATTGGATTTAAATTTCTTTTTTTATTTCAATTAAAGGTGTAGAATTGATGAATTTTCAAACACGTTCATAGTTGTTTAAATTCTTTTTTTAAACACTCTGTAAAAAATATATATTCAACCTTGATTAAGGAATGTATCCTTGTCTCTATTATTGCAACACCATTCATGTTTTCTGCTTCCAAACAAGCAATTAATGGTGGTTACATTCTTGCACACCAATCAAATAAAAGCCACAAACCAAAGTTGGTCCACCAAAGCAAAAACCTCATCCATGATAAAAACATATGATGTCTCAATTTACACGTTGACAACTTGAGCTAAACTAATGTCATTGAACTCCAAAGCGAAAAGACAAATTTTAGGGCTCACAAAAACACAAATTCCCCTTGGTAGCCTATTGATTGTTGCTTGCCCAACACCATTGGTCCTTGCACATCTCCTCTACACCATATTTGGCCCTGCACAAAGACATTCACAATAATCATATCAAACTAACAACGTAAAATATATAAGATACTCAACCGTAATGAACTAGCTCTATTAATCTTAAATGGCTCCCAATATAATCAACTAGTTATGTTTTATGTACAACAAGTTTGATTAAGTTCTTACTTCCATCCGAATTCTCTTTCAACCTTCTCTGTAGAAGCTTAAACAGCAACAACATCTCATTCTTCTTTCAATCATTGTTAAGAGAATGCATTAGAGAACCAATAATGAAGTTCTGAATTTATTTACTGCTCATCCATATCAACTTACTGATGTATCTTTCTCAAACAAGAGCTTAACAAAAGCATTAGCTTTAACAAACTTGTGGTGTATGTTATATATTATAGATTAATAAGAATGTTAGATTTAAAAATTATCTCCTTAGTGCATACAAACTTAATTTACATAGTCCTTCTTATTGTTGCTAAATACTTTCACTCTTTATTGCTAACTTCATTTACGAACACCAACCACCACTACCACCACCAACAACAAAAAATCATTACTAATACAAACATCGAGAGATATTTTGTGGCAAGTTTCATCTGATGGCTAGAATAATTAGCAATAAATGATGTTACACTCTGAAACCAAAAGTGTGACAGGCACAGAAGATAAATAATTTCTCTTCCATAAGCCTAACCAAAATTAGGATCTTAACTAAAGTTTATTAGAAATCCCTACAATTCAATGCAAGGTATTAATTCCAAGTAGAATAAACTATGAGTTGCACTTGAAATAATGTTATTTATTATAGGTGGCTTTTGTAAAAATTTTGACAAAGTTTCTCCTGAAATTTGGACCTCCTGAAATTTCTACAATCAGCCTACCACAAAGTATACATCAAACAAGAGTTTTATTAATAATACAATCCACTAAAACATCAAATTCTAGGGGTAGGGAGTCTTGTCTATGGATCAATGGAGCTACATTCATATTACAATATGGAACCAAAATTACACAATGATAAACAAAATATGCCCTTGTGAACTAATGCTGAGCTCACCAAAACAAAAGTGTACACCCACTTCTAAGCTGCTTATAAAGGTTTTGGTTCTGTTTGGCTATCTAAAAGGAATATCAAATACAAAAGGAATGAGTTCAACACTCAATGAGTAAAGAAGGCTAACTATATGGAATAAAGACATTTTTACCATTAAAGTTTCCCTTCAAATTAGTAAATTAAGGAGTGGAACATTTAAATAGTGATTAACGGATTCTCTTAATAAATCTTTCAGCAAATATAATAGAAGTATATGGTCGGTACCAAATGGATCAAACGCAAAGTACATAGCCCGCAAGGGTAAGTAGTACAAATGCTAAGCAATCTGCTCGCAAAAATTAGAACAGATCCACATAGGGTGCCCAACCACACGTGTCTAGTAATACCCTGCTAGCTAGGATACAAATTACAGTTCATCATGGCTAACTATTGCTGTGGTTAGTTACAAGGTCCCAAAATAGATAGCTTCCACAAGAATAATCTAATAAGCACGTGCTCAAAGTTAATTAGAATTCTTTTTTATGCATACTTGTCATTAGAACATGTAAACATCATATATCATTAAATATTATGGTTTACAAAAAAATCAGGAAAGTTGAATTAAAATTCCCACAATCAAACAAAGACAATTTCCAAAATTAGTTTATGCCTCAATGTTAAAAAATATTTAAATAAAAATTTAGATGATTAAATAATAAAACAAAATTAGTAAAATAAATATACTTAAATAAGAGATGTTTAATCACAAATCTTGAAATGGGTTTGCTTCATATATATATATATAGTCAGTATTATTTATTCACCTTTTACGATGACACAGAGAAGTTTCCTAATGTATCATTTACTAGTCCTTTAGCTGAAATTAATTCTCCTAAAAACTTATAGCATCACAAGTTCACAAACTCTTAATATTTGAATGATCTCAAATTGTTTCATATGCAAAAAAAAAAAATATTTATATTTTTTTCTCCCCTAACACTTAGTCTTGACAAGTCTCTTAAGTTATGGTTAAGTATACCCATTCCACAATACCCATACAAATATGATTAAATTTTCATTGTGTTACTTACAATTAGAAGTTAATCTCCCATATTCACCTCTAACTATGGGGTGTTACTACTTAGGTCTATCTTTAAAGTTTAGTTTAAACAAAACGAGGATTGGATTTATAATATTACAAATTGTTCCTAAACTAAATAAATATAAGGGAATAATATGCCTAATATGAAACATAGTTTCTAGCAAAGCTAAGGTAGTAAATTTACTAGCTAATAAATAGTGATAACAATTATTCAACAAATCAAGCAAGCAAATCTATAAGTTGTGCCCAAAAACTAACTAAATCATTTATGACTCTAGAACTGACAATTACACTAAGAAGCATTCTTTTGCATTTAGAGACTCAATCTATGAGCCATCAATAATAGATTCTTCTTCGCTTACAAGAGTATGGTTGCATAAGATCTTCCAAAAGCCAATTGTCAGAACTTTTTTTTATTTATTTTACATTGCATTATAAAGTCAAATATAAAATAGCCAAGAGTTTTCATTATGATATTACATGCTATCATTTTCAACCATAATAGTAGCACCAAGAATTACCAATGTTGGAGGGTCAAATAGAAAGTATAGTTCATTTTTTAAACTTCTACTAACCTCCTTCTCTTCCATGTTTTACCCTTCCCAACTGAGCCACACTACAAGAGTAGCCACACAAACCCACTCTGCTCTATTTGGCGGAGACTCAAAAGGGGAAAAGAAGATCCCACAGGGCAAAATTTTAGAGCCACCTAGAGAACGGACATTACACCAATAAAAGCAAGAAAACCTAAAGAAGGAGAAAGGATATTTTCCAGCCATATAGGAGCTGAGATTACAAACCTAAAGGGAAAGAAGTTGCATGAAAATTGATTGGCAAGATGCAGCAACAAGGCACAGCAACAAGAGTAGAAATACTTGCAGAAACAGAAGCAAGAAGAGAATCAAGTTGCAACAATGATGGAGGTAAAAAGCATATGGTTTTGGGTTGTTCCTTCCTCTATTTTTTTATTAAAAAGATGGGTTTAGGTAGAAGAGGCATTCAGCAAAAGATGGATGAAGGAAACAACCAAAAAGCTTACCATTATGCCACAATAAAAGAGGGTAATTTGGGCATAATAGAAAGGTGACCTAGGAGAAGGAAAAAAATTGAACACATGACCAGCTAAGGCTTAAACTTGAGACATTAGAGATGTAAATTTCCTTTGGCTGCCATCAAACCCAAGCCTCACTCTTAATTACTTCTATTTACTAATTTTATATTTATTTGGGTTTTTACAAATGACTTGAACTTACTGATAGTTATTGACCACAAGCAATGAAATTGAAAAGTTAGTTATAATGTACTTTTCTTTTATTGTTAATTAGCAACATTGCTAATTATAATTATTTTTTAAAAAATTTCTGTGCGTATGTGTATATTAGGTGTAAACTGGATTATACAATATTGGAAGAATTTTTAAAATTATCAACCATTGTTATGTTATCAAATTATATATTTAAATAATTGTCAAAGAAATATATAATTAATACATTAATTATTGAAAATGAAAGATGTGGATTAGATACATTTCCTTCCTAAAAAAGAGACGTTACTAACATTTGAGGAGAGACAAATATGTATATAGAGAGAGAGAGAGAGAGAGGCGAGGGAATATGGTGATAAACATTTTGAATTTTGAAATAAGATACTAGAATAATGAACAAAGAGTAAAAATAAGAGATCTAAATTTTATAATTTTTATAAATTTAATGAGGAGAAAAATAAGTAAAATATTTAAAGAAATAAAGTATATAAATGAAATTTTGTTTCATTGTTAAAAGGAAGGTAGTCATTATAATTGAAATTTAAGAATTTGTTATAAAAATATAAGAATAAACTATCATGTGCTGTAGAAAACACGACTATTCAAAATTTAAAATTAGATAATAAAAACGTGAAGGGAGAGTATGCGTTTGAGTTGAAAAAAGAATGACAACATATGGATGAGAACACTACACCAACTAATAATTCATATGTTAAAAGATACGTGCTACACAATTAAGAAGGAACTTGCCTTCATTTGGGTAGATATAGAATGACTTGTTTTTGTTTTAACATATTGGCACTATACATGTCGTTGCAATATTATTGTAATAGGTAAGTATTGAATGGTTCAATTCTTAACTAAACTAGTAGTTATCAAATAAATTATCAATTTGAATTATGATATAACTATAAAATCCCAATTTTACTTTCAGTTCCTCAACAAAACCAATGGACAAAACTTTAAGTTGACAAAACAAAAAAGAAGCAAAATAAGCAACTACTACATTAATATTTCAACAGGAATCCATCTTCGGATCCTAATTATTTCAAACTATAGCATATTTCTTTCTTATTGATAAGTCAAACAGAGATAAAATCATCAATGAATTTAGAAACCACAATTTCATCCAACACCCCTATTTTTTAAATAAGAGGTGCCATTCAATTTCTACAATCAATGGGAACGTTTGCAGTTTGAAAAGTTAATAGCTATATTTGTGTCATAGTCTGGATAAAAAGTTGAAGAACATGATCCAATATCAACTCAAAGAAAAGATGATAGGTGTTCAATTATGTTGGATTTTTTTTCCTTTTTGCATGAGCTCATATTAATTTTTTTTTTCTAAAATATTGGTTGACAATTGATCTATTTAGATATTCAATGTAAGTCCCACATCGGATGGAATGGTCCTGGGAACAACCCATATAAGTGAAGAGAATCCTCCCCCTCACGAACGCACTTTTCCCATGAGCTAAGCGAGAAGGGACAAACCCCAACGAACCGGGAAGGTAGGGTCAACGACCCACAAATCAAGAAAGAAGGGACAATACTCGTGAGGGCTCTATATGTGTATAAATGTAACACCATAAATTCTAACTCATTTCATGTCATTCTTAAGCATTCTATCATGATTCATATAGGTTTTTCATAGAAAAAGCAAGGAGAATAGGATTAATTTCACTTTGCATCATATCTAAAAATTTTAATCCATGTCAGGTGGACCGTGTGAGCTTATACTATACTTTCTCATATTTAATTATATCATTACAACTCATTTTTATCCCAAAAACATGCCTACAACTCATGGAAACCAAAATGGGGCATGGAAAATGGAAGTTCATTCTCGGCCAGAATTGGCCTCTTTTCTGGGCAAACTTTGAAAAATCATAACTAAATCCAAAAAAATAGAAATCATGTAATCTTGATCATAATGGAAATATTTGGATGTCTAATTTATGCTAAAAATATGTACAAGTCATAAAATCCCACACCCAGAGCACTTGACATGCGAAATAGTTTGGAGGTCGAACTGGATCCTGATGCTGTCACAGTTTACTGATATGAACTTCAAAAATGTCTAATTAATTACAAAAAAATCCAATTCATACAAATGATACTAATATGGAAATATATGAATGTTAAATAGAGAGAAAAAATATCTCCATATCAGTTCATCAAGTCCAAACCTCATAATTCGATGGAATAGTACTTCTAGTCAGGCAAATTTACTGATACTAGATAGAAACGTCAAAAATTCATATCTCCCTCTCTAGACCTCCAAATGAGGTGATTCTAGTTGGCACAAGTCACTGTGATTGTCTAGTTTCTCTGTATAAAATTTCATGGCAATTGGACATCATTTGGGCCTCGGGTGATAGAGTTTAATTTCAGACCAAATGAATAGTACAGCAAACTGAAACATAAATTTTTCCAACTTTGAAAAATCATCAAATATTCTATAGACCTCCAAAAATTATGTTCTTTATCTTTCCAAAAATCTCTCAATGAGACCTAATTTCATGTCAAATTTCAGATCAAGACTAACTCATTTGACCAAAAAGTGATATAGGGTTCCATTATGGTCAAATTTGGCTCCATATGGGGTACCAAATTTGCCAAATAGCTTTCCCTTGGTTGTGGCACCTTTTGGGCAAGTCTAAAAGCACATTTAAGGCTTGTGTGAGCTTCCCAAATGGTCTCAAATCTCATGCATCTCATTTTGGCATTTTCATCCACACTTATACACATTTGCATCAAACTTTCAATTTGTATAACTTGGCATTACATACCCATATTCATTTTTAAAGTTCATACATCATATCCATACATGTATACATCATATAATATCATATTTACATGTGTCTCAAGGGTCATGTGCCATTTACAATAATCATATACATCATTGAACATCATTATGGTTCAAAAAGGATAAAAGCTAGACATATGAATGTCAATCTCTCTTCTTCAATGTTGTTGGCTCCCATTAGCATATCCACTTAGTTCACCTAGCCTTTTAGAGCATTAGAGAGGAGGGGATGAGATTCAAAGAATTCCAATAGCTCATCTCCCATTCAATCATACATAATATATGTAAAGCAAGCCTTAAAAATGCATGCATGGACATAATACAATTCATGAGCATTTAAAAAGCAAGCTTAGCATGTGAATAAGTCATACAAGACATTCAAGAGCTCACCAAGTGTTTAGATTGACCTCACAATTCTTCTCATGGATTTTGGATTTGCCTCACCCATTCTTTGAGCACTTTGAACTCAACTATACTCTTGGGAGCCCACTTTACTTTTAGGAGACTCTTTCTTTGTCTTAACTAAGCTCAAGGGTTCTTGGCTCATCTTCACCATAGTGAGGAGTTCTTGGCCTTTCCACACTCAAGCAAACTCAAGAAACATCATATATTCACTTGAAAACATAATATGACATCATGAAATCATGGCAAACAAGATTATGCTAACATACTTTTCATGGCTTGAAAATACACATACACACATTTTAAGATAAGCTAAACACACATCCATGCATGAGAGAAGGTGGAGAGAGCTACCTTGCTTGCATTTACATACTTTTCCTTAAGCCTTGAGTCCTCTCCCTTGACCTCACACACCCAAGAGGGTGGAGATCATTTCTCTTGACCTAGACACATCATATGGAAGCTAATTACACTCATAAAATAAGTTAGGACATTAAACTCATATTTAAGAATATACTTGGTTTCATAAGTCACAAATGGTTCCATAAAATGACCTATTGAAGCAACCATCATGATTCAAGTTCTTGGCTCAATTCTCTTCTCATTTCTAGACCTCTTGACCTCATTTAAGGTCCTTGGAGCCATTACATATTCATTTGCAAAAGCCTAGATAAAAGTTGCTTCATAAGGTCACATTATGGAAGTCATTGCCTCATCTCCCAATCCATGGCTTTTAAATTTTTTCCAAGGGTTTCTCCCACCTTCTACCATCATATGAAGTCCCAAACCAAGGCTATAATAAATTAAAACACTATCTAACCCCTCTATTTGTCCTAGACCAACATTATGGAAGCATTTGGGGTTCAAGGGGTTTTCAATTTTTCCTTGATGGGAGAGCCACTTGGGAGGCTTCTTAGGGGTCTTAGGAACTCAAAAAAATACTCACATATGCTAGGAAATGCATGAATCAAATCAATTTTTACAATCCCTTCAAATGCACTATACTTTTTCTACTTAGAGTTCATTGGTTTTTCTTGCAATTGCTTTGCTTTCTTGGATGGGAGGTGCATGTGGGAAGCTCTCTAGGGGTCTTAGAAGCATGTTTAAACATTCAATTAAGCTTAAGAATATTCATATAAAATCAGATTTGCAAAGGAGCATTTGGATCCCTAATAATTCTATCTTATCTCCTAATGCTCCTTTCTTGATTCTATTGATTCCTTCTTAATCCTTGCCATCTAAAACCACTAATTCCTCCATGAATTAGATAGAAAATAGTTCCTAAGAATTGGGCTCATGGTGGCCAAATTCATGCAAGAGGAAGGGGAGGAAGAAGCTACCAAAGAATGGAAGTTTTACCTTATTTTCTTACTCTTTCTTGGTTGCTTTTCACTTTCCTTGGTTGCGTCACTCCAAATACAAATTTTTCCTCTCTGTTCTACCCCCAAAAAAACACCAAACTCTCCATTAAAACCATAGAAAGAAAGCTTGAGATGAGAGAAGCAAGTTTCAAGAAGGAAGGATATGGAATTTCTTAAAGATTTTTACCTTGTTCTTGAATTTCTTCCTCCAAAATCTTCCTCCTCTTGTGTGCCTAAGAAGGGCAGCTTCTCCTCTGGTTTTTGGCAGAATTAAGCCAGTCTTAGAGAGGAGAGAAATAACGTGGCATATAAAGAAGAAGAAAGAAGCTTCCTTTTTAAAATGGTTTCCAATTTCGCCCTTCGTAATGGCATTTCCGGTTTGGCTTCATTTTAGCTCTTTTTGAGAACTGCATTTTTTATCATAAAATTTAGATTCCCAATTTAATAAAATGCCTTTGGAATCACTCAAATCGGAGCTAAAACCTTTCCGAACGAACCGGTCAAAGTTTAGGTCAACTGATGTCGGAAAGAGTACACCAGAGGGGCTTCACTGGTCCTAGGGCTTCTCATGGTTTTTGGGGCCTCTGAGAACCCCGGAGAACTCAAAACTTTCATTTAAAAGCCCTCCTGTGAGTTTTTCAAAAAGTGCCCATATTTACGAAAATGCCACTAGCCTTTCAACAAATTTATCGAATCACTTTAGCCTTGATTTCTAGGCAACTCAATGCTCAAATCCTCATTTTTCATTATTTAGAATTTTATCATAATTTTATTTGGCCCTAATTCTTTCTATTTTAGGGACTTCCTTTTGTATCCGGCCTATTTCTGACGTTTACGGAGAAACCGAACATTGCGTTTCTCACGTTTACGGAGGGACCAGATGTTACATTCAAGCTCAAAGTTATTATTAAAGTGATCGTCTGTGATTCGACCAAACACACGTTAAAATTTTAAATCTATGCCTAGTTAGCAATTATAAAAGGATAGGTTGCTAAGTCTGATTGAAACTCATAATGAGAGAGCCCAATTAAGGTTGGGTCCCCTCTCTAGCACTAATTTCAATGTCTGCTTCCCTATAACGACCATTATAATGTCTAATGTTAAGAAAAAAAGATTTAGCTAGATCTGTGGTTATCTAGTCCTATAGAGAAGTCAGGTACGCATTTAGATTTAAGTTATTTCTTGTAATAAAAAAATTGTTTATATGTTCTTTTTTTATGCACTAGGTCCCACTTTCTTGTTATTGCACTTTTATATGAATTTGTTAATGTGATATCAATTATATTTGTTACATGCGGTATCAAAGCCATGGGTGTGCATAAATTTTGAACTTTTTTTATCATATCTATATAAATGAAAATTCTCCATTTTATGATCTTTTTACATAACATTGTTTTAGGGTTTTTAATATTTGATCTACAAGTTTTATATTGATGTATAAATTACTTATTTTTTAGATCTATATGATTAAAATTTTTCCTTTTAAAGATTTTAGATTTTTTTTCATATGTAAAATTTGATTAAGAGATATCTAAAATTTTTGTTTCAATCCTTGCATGCATAAACTTTTCAACATAATTAGAAACCCATCTAGATAATTTGATTGCATAGAAATCTTTTCAAGGAGTTTGAAATGGAAGAAGAAAATTTTTAGATCCATGAAGCTTTTTAGATCCAAAAAATCCTTTGGTTGGCCCTCGTTTAATTCGAATCATCCCTCTAAATGAAGGGAAGACTTGTTTAAATCTCAAATCCATCTTGTAAGAGCTCAAAACACACTGAAAATAGCATATTAGAGTCATGGGTTGTGAGAAGTCCATGAGACCTACTTGCAAACCCATGATTCGACCTATTAAAGGTTATCCACGTATGGCTAATTTGGGGGTAGTGTGTGTGAGCCAACCCCAACCCTGTTCAGGGCACTTTTTGTGTCATTTCACTCTTCTCAATATTTAGAATTTTCTAATAATTTTTTTTACTTTTTATCATGCTTAGAAAAATTAATTTTTGATTTGTATGGCTTTTCCTATAACAAAATCAAGTATTTTATCTTTCTAAAGCATAACTGTTGTATTTGCCTTGATATGTCTTAGTCAACATTATACAATATTTAAAAGATAAAGCTACTTAAGACATATAGGCTTCTTGAAACCAGTTGATTTCTGCAACACCGTCATTTCTAGCTCATACCCATCATGCCTCACATGCTCATATGAGATATAAGAAGAATAAAGTGAGATTTTTCTCATTGGAATCTTATACTTTCTTAACATTGCGGCATGGGGTTAAAAATGCATTTCAGTATCACATAGACCATGTGAGCTCATTCTATGCTTCCTCATATTTAATTGCACCATTACAACTCATTGCAATCCTAAAAACATGATTTGAACCCATGGAAACTAAAAAAGGATATGAGACATGTAGATTTATTTTTGGCAGACTTGGCCTCATTTCTGGGCAAAGTTTGAAAAATCACGATTAAATCCAAAAAAATCAAAAACATGTGATCTCAGTCATTCTAGAAATCTTAGAATGTATACTTCATACTAAAAATATGTATCAACCTTAAAATCCCACACACAAAGCGTTTGACACGCGAAATCATCTAGAGGTCGGAGTGGGCTCTATTACTATCACAGTTTACTGATATGAAATTCAAAAATGTATAACTAATTCCAAAAAACTCCAATGCATGCAAATGATACCACTATGGAAATATGTGGATGTTAACTAGAGAGAAAAAATATTTCCAGATCATTTCATCAAGTCAAACTCCCAGAAATCGATGGAACAATGCCTCGGGTCAGGCAAGATGACTGATACTGGGCAGGAACTTCGAAATTGCATATCTTCCTCTCTAGACCTCCAAATAAGGTGATCTTGGTGACCACAGAAATCTTATGACCTCTAGTTTATGCATGTAAAATTTCATAAGCATTGGACACCATTTGGCTATCGGGTGACACAGAATTCAAAACTGCCAGTATGAACAGTACCCATACCATAATCCATGAAAAATCCCAACTTTCATAATTGCATGCCAAGTTTCAGGGCAAGACTAACTCATTTGGCCAAAAAATGGTATAGGGTTCCATTATGGTCAATTTTGGCTCCATATTGGGTACCAAAATTGCCAAATGAATTTCCCTTGGTCTTGGCACCTTTTGGGCAAGTCTAAAAGTACATTTAAGACTTGTGTGAGCTACCCAAATGGTCCCAAACCTCATGCATCTCATTTTGGCCATTCAACCCACATTTATGCACACTTCCATCATACTTTCATATTGCATAATTTGGCATCTCATGCTCAAAATGTAGGCTAGAAGTCATACATCATATTCATACATTTAAACATTATATAATATTATATTTACATGTGTCTCAAAGGTCATGTGCCATTTACAATAATCATATACATCATTGAACATCATTATGGTTCAAAAAGAATACAAACTAGGCCTAGGCTTGTCAATCTCCTTCTTTCATGGTTGTTGGCTCCCTTCACCATAGCTACTTGGTCCACCTAGCATATTAGAACATTGGAGAGGAGGGGATGAGATTCAAAAAATCCCAATAGCTCATCTCCCATTCAATCACACATAATATGTGCAAGCAAGTTTCATATATGCATGCATGGAGAAAGTAGAAATCATAGGCATTTTAAAGTAACTTTGGCATGTGAATCAATCATGCAAGACATTCAAGAGCTCACTAAGTTTTTAGATTGGCCTCACACTTCTCCTTCATAGATTTTGGACTTGCCTCACTCATTCTTTAAGCACTTTGGACTCAACCATACTCTTGGGAGCCCACTTTGTTTTTGGGAGACTCTTTACTTTGTCTCAACCAAACTCAAGGGTTCTTGGCTCATCCTCACCAAAGGGAAGAGTTCTTGGTCTTTCCACACTCAAGCAAACTCACACAAACATCATGTAATCATTTGAAAATATAACATAGCATCAAGCATCATGGCATATGAAGGCATGCTAGCATACTTTTCTTAGCTTGAAAATACACATACACACATTCTAAAACAAGCTAAACACACATCCATGCATGAGAGAAGGTAGAGAGAGCTACCTTGCTTGCATTTACACACTTTTTCCTTAAGTCTTGACTCCTCTCCCTTGACCTCACACACTCAAGGAGGTGGAGACCATTTCTCTTGGCCTAGACACACCAAAAGAAACATGAATTACTCATGGGAACAAGTCTTGGCATTATACACACTTTACATGATGCTACTTTGGTTTATGGCTCCATTATGCTTCTATAAGGCACTTAATGAAGCAACTTCAAGAATTCATGATCTTGGCTCCCTTCTCTCCTTTAATCTATGATTCTTGACTCCATTTAGACTCCTTGGAGTCATCACATAATTATTTTAAAGAGCCTAGCTAGGAGTTGCTTCATTATGCTACATTATGGAGCCTACACTTCCATCTCACTATCTAGGGCTTCTAAAATTTTTCCAAGGCTTCCTCTCATCCTCTTCCCATCCTACATGACTCAAAAATAAGCTTGAAACAAATTAAGACTTCCCCTTGGTACTCTTTCTAGCCTAGGTCGACATTATGGAAGTATTTGGGGTTCAAGGGGTTTCCAATTTTTCCTTGATGGGAGAGTCACTTGGGAGGCTTTCTAGAGGTCTTAGAAGCTCAATTAAACACTTACATAGCCTAGGAAATTCATGAATCAAAACAGATTTTACAAACTCTTCAAGAATCCTACACTTTGGTAACTTGAAATTCAATGGCTTTTACTTAGTTTCCTTTGCATATTCTAAATTCCCACACCCTAATTCATGTGATTCATTCTTGGTTTGGCCAAAAATTTAATCCCTCATGGCTGGTCTTACATGGGGGGAAATTGAAGAGAAGAGGAGCAAGGAGACCTAAGCTTAGGAAGTAGCAAAATACCTTGGATTTTTGGTTTTCTTGATTTGTTCTTCACTTGGTTAGCCTCCCCTCACCAAATCCGAAAATTCCACCTCTATTCTGCCTTCAAAACAGAACCAAATTTAATGCCAAAACCATGAGAAGGAAGAGGAAGAAGAGGGGGATAAGTTTAACAAGGCAAGGAGTAGGAAAAAGTGGCTAAAACTTATATTTTTCAAAGCTTCTTCTTCTTTCCTTGGCCTCCCCTCTTGTGCTCCACTCTTAGCCCTTCTTAATTCTGTTTTAACGTGTGAGAGAGTGGGTGAGGAGATCTGAGCAGAGGAGGGACGTTTTTTATAAGCTAGGGATTCATTTAAGCAACTTTCAAAATTTGCAATTTAGTCCCTCTTTGTAGTTTTGTTTGTTTGGGCTCATTTCAACTCCTTTTTGAAATTTATCTTTTCCATCATATTTCTTAGGCTCTTAATCATAAGAATTGCCTTTGGAATCACTCAAAAAGGATCTAAAACTATTCTGAACCATTCGGTCAACTAACGACCGAAATTGCTCACTGGAGGGGTTTTAACTGTTCTAGGGGTTCCCATGGTATTCGGGGCCTCTGAGAACCCCGAAAAGCTTAAATTTTCCATTTAAAAAGCCCTCCTATGAGATTTCAAAATTTTCCAAAAATTACAAAAATGCCCCTACTTTCTTCGGCAAATTTTCTAAGCTCTTATGGCTCTGATTTTTTGGCATCTCAAACCTCAAATCCTTATTTTCTAATATTTAAAATTTTATCATAATTTTAGTTGGCCCCAATTCCTTCTATTTCAAGGACTTCCTTTTATATTTGGCCCATTTCTGACATTTATGGAGAAACTGAACATTGCGTTTCTCACGTTTACGGAGGGACCGGATGTTATAATTTATCATGCTGATTAAGCATGAAGATTGTTAAGAAATCATACAAAGGGCCAATAAAAAAATAGTGCACTATTAATCACCTTTGGAAATATTTCTTACAATATTTCTAGACCTGTGATCCATTTTAACACGATTTTTACCATGTATGAACATGGGTAAACAGTATGTCAATAAAGTGCATACAATCACTATTATCCCATGTTGATGGTTGTAATAGATCGGATTGTGTTAAATGTATTGTCTAAGGACTACTTTTAAATATGTGCATATAAAGTTGTTTTGTCAACACGAGAATCATTTTACAAAATGAATAAATATCTTCTTCTAACATAATTAATGCAGCTCAAGTGGGAGAATGTTAAAATATTTTCTCATATGAGCTCACATTAATTAATTTTTTTTAAAATGTAGGTTGACAAATGGTCTATTGAGATGTTCAAATCCAAAATTATTATTAAAATGATCATTTGTAATTAGGCCAAATACACATTAAAACTTTAAACATAAGTTTGGTTAGTGGTGATAGAAGTGTGGGCTGCTAGGTCTTACTTAAACCCATAATGGGAAGGCCTAATAAGAAATTATTTTAAGTTAAGGTTAAATCCTTTTTCTAACCTTAATTTTAATATCTACTTTCTCATAATTACTTTTATTTAGTATAAGATTAAAAGAGGAAGATCTAGCCATGTCTATGGTTGCTTAGCTCTATGAAGAAGTCAGACACACATATAGATCCAAGTGATTTCATATAATTATAAAATTATTTATATGTTCTTCTCTTATACACTAGATCTTGCCTTCTTGTTATTGCACTTTTATATGAGTTTGTTAGTGTAATATCAATTAGATTTATTACATAATATTCCCTTATTGCTTCCCCATAAATCAAGCATATTTAAAGTATTTTATATAGGGAAAAAGCAATTTTAACCTTTAAATCTTTGCTTGAAGCTATAAAGCTAAAATTGAAGAATGCTGAGCAAGAACTTGGAAAATACAGAAACATAGCTTGAATTTTAATTTCAAATGTGTGTTTGATAGAAAATGCTAGTGAAATTTTACTAATAAAGATCCAGTGATGCTAATATGTATATATAGTATATCTAGGCTCGTTACTCATTGAAAAGAAAATCATGGAGAAACAGACATTAGGATGATAAAAAATGTGGACGCATGTTAAAAGAACATATAATTGACAATTATTAGAAACTACTCCCTCTGGTCTCATATATAAGAAACTTTTCTGAGATTTGATTTGGTCTTATATATAAGAAACAAACTACCATATTAATTACAGCATTCCAATTATGTCATTCATTAAATAAGTCATTTAAATTATGAGTAGTGGTGATCATTAATTTCAAAGAATAATTTTTATTTGAGACCAAATTAAGAAGATTAATTACTTTTAACTAATTTTTTTAATACTCGTAAATTAGTTATTTGTTTCTTATATATGAGACCAGAGGAAGTATTTTTATAATATATTTTAATACTTGAAATATATATATATACATCTCAAATATAAAATTCAATATTTTATTATTGATAAGATAATTCATTCCATACCAAAACCAATAGGGAGCAAGAAATAAACACATAACATGTTAAAAGAATGAAATCTTATGTTGGATAAAGGATGCTAGATCATCTACCTACCTCATCTATGGAGACTGATGTTTAGTGATACCATTGCTTCTCCAACTTTTCAAGAATAGGAGAAGTTTAGAAGGAGCACACAATAAAGAAAGAAATATTATTCATGGACGAACTTGCTTGCTTATAATTAAAGAGGGTTACCCAACCAAACATATTACAACATATAACTATTTTCTTCACTTACAAATCATATCAAAAACATAAATGAAGTTAAAACTAATACTACTTTTATAAAAGTCTAACAAAGCTAGTTGACACTTTAATAAAGTTTAGCAGATTCCAAATAAAGTTGTCCATGTTGAGCTGTTGGAGATAAGAATGAATCTTTTCACATGGATTCTAATTTAAAAGCTTTGTTTAGCAAACATTAAAAAATGTCATTGAGCAAGAGTCCAGAAACCTGTAGAAAAACAAAACAATGAGTTTTTCAAGCACCTAAAATATTAGATTTTCTATGAAGCACCTTCATTTTTTGTTTTAATCAGCACTTGATTAATCAATTTCTCCAAGTTGATGTAGGAAGAACCACAAGGTATAGTGACCTCCTCTGCAATTTTCTTCCATTCCAAGATCTTGTGTCTCATCTCCATCCCCTTCTCCCCATCCATCAACTCATTCAAAACCATTTCCACCTCTTTCCTCTTGACATTATTATCAATCTCAACCCCGATCCCCCACTCCATGCAAGCATACCTACGGTTAGTCTCTTGGTCTCCATAGAAAGGCCAACAAGTCATCGGAACCTATAACAACCGAAAAAAGAAAAGAAAAAAAAAAGAAGCTGAAAATTTTTGAAGTCCTGAAATTTTCTAAATCTGCTAGCTATAGCGAGTACTTGTTCGCTATAGCGAAAAAGGGGCTAGCTATAGCGAGAGTACCTTTTTCACTATAGTAAAAATGCTTCTAGCTATAGCGAGTGCGGGCATCCCATATAAAAACCAGGCAGCTGCTCGCTGTAGCACGCGCCGTAACGAAAATAGCAGTTTGGGATTGATACGTGCTCACCGTTGCGAGGGTTATGCTTTGCTATAGTGAGGGTTAGTCCAAAAAAGCATGAAAAAAGAGAATTTAACTTCTTAAAACATCCCAATTCATTCCTTTTCCTTTTAACCGACTTAGGTTTCATCCAAGGCAGAGAAAAGGGCTGAGGAGAGAGAGAGAGACCTAGAAAAGGAAGGAGAACAAGAAAAAGGTAAGCATAACTTGAAATCTCCATAACTTTTCTTTTTAGAGTTTTGTTCTTCTCTCTTTTCCCTCTCTTGCTATGATTTTGGATGTTGAACTAGCTATGTTTTAGGCTTGGTTCAAAAGAGGGAAAGTAGAAAGCTACTCTTGAAGGAGGCTAAAACTCATGTATCTTCACTTCTTCTTCTTTGCTTTCCTTGAGAATATTGGTTCTACCAACTTGAGAGCTTAAGAGAGAAGAAGAGTGGGTGAAATTCTAGAGAGAGAAAGAACCCCTAGTTTCTTACATGCTTTGTAGGGTTTGCTATAAAAAATTTCCTAACTTTGTGAATAATTGTTGAGTTATGAGAGAGTAATTTCATACTCTTTGTATGTCTAGGCTCAAGAGAAGCACCTCCATCTAATTGTGATTATGAAAACAAGAAGGGAGAAAAGAAATTGAAAGGGAAAGCTTGTGTTGGCTAGTAAGGTAGCTCTCCACTCTTTCTTGTTACATTCTTGAATGTATATAGTTATTGTATACTTGTGTAAGTTCTTGTTGTGTGAGACATGCCATATGTTATTGCCTTGATGCATTAGTACCAATATGCTTATGTTTTGAGTTGTGAAAATTGCTCGGGTGAGGTAGTGCCAAAAGTTCTTTGAGATGGGTGAGGTGGAGCCAAAAGTCCTTAAACCAAGGGTGAGGCTAATCCAAAAGTCTCAAAAACTCGATTGAGGCTAGACCAAAAGTCCCTAGAGCTTATTCTTGGCATTGATATGAAATCATGGCATGAAAATCATGTATTGTGTAATTGTGAATGGTTTGCATGCTTTGACTTATTTATATATCTCGATTGCTTCCTTGAATGAGTATATGAGCTATTGAGATTCCCTGGATCTCACCCCCTTCCCTCTCCCATCTCATATGGTCTGGGTGGAGCTCAAGAGCCTAAGAGTGGAGGCCATGAGGCATATAAGGCCTTTGTATTGCCACTTTTGCACACTCACACATAGTTTGATGTATAGGAAAGCTAAAGTGCTTATGTATACATATTCTTTTTTAGATGTAAATACTTGAGCAAGTGTAGAAGTATGTATAAATGATGTATGAACTATGTAGAGAGCCAAAACAATGAAAATGTAAAATTTGTCCCTTTTGTGGATTGTATGCAATAGTGCATTTTAGCCCGTAACATAGTGAATTTGAAATGTATGATGATTTAGACCACTTAGACATTTCATATATACTATGTTTATGTTTTGAAACTTGCCCAAGAGGTGCTAGAATATGTTGGAGGCCATTTAGACCCACTTTAAACCATTTTGAGTGCCAAAATCGCCAAATTTGTGAGCTTAGTCAAGATATGGCTAAATGAGCTCTTCTTGATATGAAATTTGGCATGCCTCTAGAGCTTATTGAGAGCTTCTTAGGAAGATAAAGTGGGTAATATTTAGAAATCTAGGGAATATTTGATGAATTGTTGAAGTTAGAAAATTTTCTGGTTTTGGTTATTGTATTGTGTAACTAGGTCTAAAAATAAATCTGTATCATTCATCGACCAAACGGTGTCCGATTGTCATGAAATTTTATGGGTATAAAATAGATATCCACAGAGACCTATACCAACTAGAAGCACCTCAATCGAAGGTCTGTAGAGGGAGAAAGAACTTTCTGAAGTTCTATGTTAGTATTAGGAAGCCATCCGACCTTCGTTACTATTCCATCAGTTTTCGAGGTCCAAGGGCTACTGAAATGATCTAAACTTTTTTTCCCTCTAGTTAACATCTATAACTTTCCAAATTGGTATAGTTTTCCTAGATTAGATTTTTTTGAAATTAGTCATGGATTTTCGAAATTCATGACAGCAAGCTACATCAGCACCAGGGACAATCGGACCTCTGTCTCTTTTTCTATATCAAACATAGTCCAAATGCTGAGATTGTGGTTGGGAAGTATTTTTAGTGTAAATTTAACACTTAGAGCTTTCCAAAGAGCTATGTTTTGCTTGATTTTTATTTTTCTAGAATTAGTTATGATTTTCCAAAGTTAGAGCCAAGAATCTAACTTTTGGGCCCATTTGAAAAATTGTATTTTCTTGGCTTTTGGCTTCATATCCGTGGTTTATGGGTTATTTGAGGCTATGTATGAGTTGTATAAATGGTGTTTGAGTAGAGAATGTGAATGATGGGTTCACGGAACCCACGAGGTAAAATGTGAGTGTTTGAATCCCGTTTTATAACATAAAAATATCACGGTTTATACTTGTTCATTGGAAATCATATGAAATTAAGCCAAAGGAGAGATTACTTGAGGTTAAAACATTATGGTGTTACAGAACCCCTGCACACACACTTTCTGTCATGGAGTTCCATCCACAATGGGTTAAGAACCCTCCAATCGAAGGCTAGTTCAGCACTTTCTCTTGTTCACACCAACTACTGATAAAGCCTCTTTCTTTGGTCTATAGGAATCCTATAGACTAAAGTTAACGATATATTTTTCAAAATTTTTGTAGTAATCCGTAGGAATCCTTACTCATGAAATCAGTAGCTATAGCTCCGGTTGGTCACTGAATAAACAATCGCAAATTATCCACTATTTATCCCAAAAAAAAATTATTGACGTAAATGCTGGACTCAAGTTGACATTTGCGACAAAATAGCTGCCCACAATCTTGTCGGTCATTACCTTTCCTCCAACATTATACTTCTAGAAAGAAAATGACAACATCACAATAGTTATTGTAAATCTACTTGTTTTTTTCTTATACGGCTCTGACTTTTCGTCTTCATCGTGTTGTGCTTTTTCTTCTCCTTCATAATTTAAATCCAAGTGGGATTTCTTCGCTTATTGCAGATAAAGATGAGAGGAATATGACTCAAATAATTATATTAATCCAGCAAGAAGAGTGAACATCTCTCTTTATTGATTTCGTGTATAATTTTTAACGGAATAGAAAATAATAAATGAATAAAGTACCCAGATAGATGGAGCAAAGAGGGAAAATGCTCATGTAGAAACATACGTTGAAGAAGATGGTTTTGGGGATTGCAGGGTGCACTGCACTCAACACCGGGTTGCATTCAATTGGAGGGTAGGGTCAGTCAAAGATGGGGTGCTGGGAATTACTTGGAGGCTAGGTTTGTTTAGTAAAAAGGAAGAGGAAGGTGAGAACGTGGAGAAGGAGATAAAAAAAAAAACGTAAAAGTAGATTTGTACGTTAAAAGAGGAATGCTTGATAGATTTTATCTTATATTTTTTCGTGACACTGTTCATTTCATTTTCGCGACACTATATAAAATATTAGAATATATTTTTATTAAAATAAATATTAATATATATTATATTTCATTTAAAATGAAAACATTAAAAAAAAGTTGGTCACAGAACAAATCTCATGAGTCCCATGATCAATCAAATTAAACCTTTTTATTTCATTTTTGATACAATTTTTTGGTATTTGTAGAGCATGAATTTACTATCAGGTCCCTCAACTCACGACTAATCTGGATTCGAGTTGGGTAGGACCACAAAGGATGGAAAAGCACTTCTAATCAAGTTTTTACCCAACTACATTTTGAGGGACTCGAACTCAAGATCCTTAGTTAAGTTAAATCAACCCTTTTGCCAGCTAATTTATATGCCCGGTGGTCAAATTAAACCTTTTATAATTGTAGAGTTAGTGTGAAAGGAATATAAAAAAAAATAGTATTATCCACTTATTCTCTTTTTTCTTCTAACTATATGTGACTAATTAATTAAAATTTTTTCTTTTAGCCTTTTCCTAAATTTGTCAAAAGTGTTCAAAAATATTTTTTTTCAAACTGAGGACAAAATTTAAATGGAACTTAAATTAAATTTTACTTGCAAATGTATTGAATTGCCCATAATTTTTTTTTCCCAAAAAAAGGACAAATTCAAAATGACACTTAATCAAATTTTCTCCCCAACCATGTCTAATTGCCTAGAATAATTTTTCAAAACTAGGAAACAATTTAAATTTTCCTAATTGTAATTACATACTTAATTAGAATGTATGTCTTTAATTTATTATGTGACTTGCATATTTTCTAAAACAAACTCAATATGCATATTCACAATTATGTAAGGATGCTATGATTACTCTTTAACTCAACATGTGAGTCACAAGACCTATTATCACATAATGTGCATTTAAACAAATATATATTTATTACTTTATGAGGATTAAATAATTAATTAATCAACTTAATTAAATGTGAGTAATTAATTAAAAATCGTTTCTCAAAAAATGTATTCCTTGCCAAATATTTTTTTTGAAAATAATTTCTACAATTTGAAAATAAATAAATAAATAGCTCCAATAATAATTTTTCATAAAATTGTGCCTAAAACTTAATCTAGGCTATTAAAATAAAACAAAATGTCCAAAAAGAAATTTTTTTCAAGACCCCAAAAATTGAACATACAAAATTCCAAATTTTGGCCCATAATTTTTTTCCCAAAAAATAGCTAAAAATGCCACACAAAAAATACAAATTTTTCAAAATTTGGAAATTCAAAAATTAAAAAGTTCAGTATTGATTTAAAAAAGAAAAAAGAATCGGGAACTTGTAAGTGGCAAAACTTATAAGTTAGGAACTTACTATTGGTAAGGAAAAACTTGAAAAGAGTAAATAAAATGTCCACAATTTGGTTCAAGTGGATGCTTATATCATTATTTTATATAATATACCAAATATACTTATAAACCATAAGTTTTTTTTTTAATTTATTTCCATTCTTTTTCACTCCTTTTCATTCAATCTAATTCTAGTAAGGTAATAGGTCCTCAGCTTCCTTTTTTTTTTTCTTTCTCAAATTCTAAGGTATCGTTTGGTAGAGGGAAGACATGATTGACGGAATGGGAGAGGAAGTGAGAATGCTGAGAAACTATATTTGGCATGTGGGATACCTGAAGCCATGGGAGAACACAATTCATCAAATGTGGAAGAGGAGAAACCTTCAACCTATAGATGGAATGTACTTAGCCTTAAGGGAGAGAAAATTTTTTGTATCAAACATTGTTTTATTTTTTTAGTTTTTGCATTTTTGGATTCTCATTTTGCATTTTTGAATTTTTGGTTTCTTGTTTTTTATTTTTTTAAAGCTTAATCCTTTTTTTTGGTTTATTTCAATTAAATATAAATAATATTTTACAACTTTTTTTTTATTAAGGGTCATTTTAGATATTTTCTCATATTTCTTTTCTATTCTCTTTTTATTTATATTTCACCAAACATTAAAATGTAATTACATTTATATTCTTTCTTCCATCCTACCAAATATAACTATGTGATACAAGATTTTTTTCCATTCTCATTCCATTTCTTATTTTTATTCTATCAAAAATTAATTCTCTATACCAAACAAAACATAAAGTCAAATGGAATTGCAATAGAATGAGAACGAAAATATTAGCCTTTAGTGAAATTTTATTTTATTAATTTATTATTATTTTTTGGCTCACAACAGCCCTTACAATTTTTTTAACTCTAATTAAAGTTGGTCACAAAATGAATCTTACAAGTCCCGTGATCAATCAAATTAAACCTTTTATTTTTTTTGGATACAACCATCTGGTATTTGTAAAGCATAAATTTATTATCAAATTTCTCAACCCACGACTAATCCAGATTCGAGCCGGATAGGACCACAAAGGGTGAAAAAGCTATTCCAATCGAATTTTAACATAACTACATTTTCAAAGATTCAAACTCAAGACTCTTGATTAAGTTAAAACAGCCCCTTGCCAGCTAATCTACACATTCGGTAGTCAAATTAAACCTTTTATAGTTGTAGAGTTAGCGAGAAAGTAATATAAAAAAAATGGTATTATCCACTTATTTTCTTTTTTCTTCTAATTATATGTGACTAATTAATTAACATTTTTTCTTTTAGCCTTTTTCCTAAATTTGTCAAAATTGTTCAAAAATATTTTTTTCAAACTGAGGACAAAATTTAAATGGAACTTAAATTAAATTTTACTTGCAAATGTATTGAATTGCCCATAATATTTTTTTCCCAAAAAAAGGACAAATTCAAAATGACACTTAGTCAAATTTTCTCCCCAAACATGCCTAATTGCCTAGAATAATTTTTCAAAAATAGGACAACAATTTAAATTTTCCTAATTGTAATTACATACTTAATTAGAATTTATGTCTTTAATTTATTATGTGACTTGCATATTTTCTAAAACAAACTCAATATGTATATTCACAATTATGTAAGGATGCTATGATTACTCTTTAACTTGACATGTTAGTCACAAGACTTATTATCACATAATGTGCATTTAAACAAATATATATACTATTAGTTTATTACTTTATGGGAATTAAATAATTAATTAATCAACTTAATTAAATGTGAGTAATTAATTAAAAATCGTTTCTCAAAAAATGTATTCCTTGCCAAATATTTTTTTTGAAAATAATTTCTACAATTTGAAAATAAATAAATAAATAGCACCAATAATAATTTTTCATAAAATTTTGTGCCTAAAACTTAATCTAGGCTATTAAAATGAAACAAAATGTCCAAAAAGAATTTTTTTTCAAGACCCCAAAAATTGAACATACAAAATTCCAAATTTTGGCCCATAATTTTTTTCCCAAAAAATAGCCAAAAATGCCACACAAAAATCCAACTTTTTCAAAATTTGGAAATTCAAAAATCAAAAAGTTCAGTATTGATTTAAAAAAGAAAAAAGAATTGGGAACTTGTAAGTGGCAAAACTTATAAGTTAGGAACTTACTATTGGTAAGGAAAAACTTGAAAAGAGTAAATAAAATGTCCACAATTTGGTTCAAGTGGATGCTTATATCATTATTTTATATAATATACCAAATATACTTATAAACCATAAGTTTTTTTTTTAATTTATTTTCATTCTTTTTCACTCCTTTTCATTCAATCTAATTCTAGTAAGGTAATAGGTCCTCGGCTTCCTTTTTTTTTTCTTTCTCAAACTCTAAGGTATCGTTTGGTAGAGGGGAGACGGGATTGATGGAATGGGAGAGGAAGTGGGAATGCTGAGAAACTATATTTGGCATGTGGGGTACCTGAAGCCATGGGAGAACACAATTCATCAAATGTGGGAGAGGAGAAACCTTCAACCTATAGATGGAATGTACTTAGCCTTGAGGGAGAGAAATTTTTTTGTATCAAACATTGTTTTATTTTTTTAGTTTTTGCATTTTTGGATTCTCATTTTGCATTTTTGAATTTTTGGTTTCTTGTTTTTTTATTTCTTTAAAGCTTAATCCTTTTTTTTGGTTTATTTCAATTAAATATAAATAATATTTTACAACTTTTTTTATTAAGGGTCATTTTAGATATTTTCTCATATTTCTTTCCTATTCCCATTTTATTTATATTTCACCAAACATTAAAATGTAATTACATTTATATTCTTTCTTCCATTCTACTAATTATAACTATGTGATATAAGATTTTTTTTTTATTCTCATTCCATTTTTTATTTTTATTTTATCAAAAATTAATTCTCTATACCAAACGAAGCATAAAGTCAAATGGAATTGCAATAGAATGAGAACAAAAATATTTTCCTTTAGTGAAATTTCATTTTATTAATTTATTATTATTTTTTGGCTCACAACAGCCCTTACAATTTTTTTTAACTCTAATTAAAGTTGGTCACAAAATGAATCTTACAAGTCCCGTGATCAATCAAATTAAACCTTTTATTTTTTTTTTTTTGGATACAACCATCTAGTATCTGTAAAGCATAAATTTATTATCAAATTTCTCAACCCACAACTAATCCAGATTCGAGCCAGATAGGACCACAAAGGGTGAAAAAGCTCTTCCAATCGAATTTTAACATAACTACATTTTCAAAGATTCAAACTCAGGACTCTTGATTAAGTTAAAACAGCCCCTTGCCCGCTAATCTACGCGTTCGGTAGTCAAATTAAACCTTTTATAGTTGTAGAGTTAGCAAGAAAGTAATATAAAAAAAATGGTATTATCCACTTATTTTCTTTTTTCTTCTAATTATATGTGACTAATTAATTAACATTTTTTCTTTTAGCATTTTCCTAAATTTGTCAAAATTGTTCAAAAATATTTTTTTCAAACTGAGGACAAAATTTAAATGGAACTTAAATTAAATTTTACTTGCAAATGTATTGAATTGCCCATAATTTTTTTTTCCCAAAAAAAGGACAAATTCAAAATGACACTTAATCAAATTTTCTCCCCAAACATGCCTAATTGCCTAGAATAATTTTTCAAAAATAGGACAACAATTTAAATTTTCCTAATTGTAATTACATACTTAACTGGAATTTATGTCTTTAATTTATTATGTGACTTGCATATTTTCTAAAACAAACTCAATATGGATATTCACAATTATGTAAGGATGCTATGATTACTCTTTAACTTGATATGTTAGTCACAAGACTTATTATCACATAATGTGCATTTAAACAAATATATACTATTAGTTTATTACTTTATGGGAATTAAATAATTAATTAATCAACTTAATTAAATGTGAGTAATTAATTAAAAATCGTTTCTAAAAAAATGTATTCCTTGCCAAATATTTTTTTTGAAAATAATTTCTACAATTTGAAAATAAATAAATAAATAGCACCAATAATAATTTTTCATAAAATTTTGTGCCTAAAACTTAATCTAGGCTATTAAAATGAAACAAAATGTCCAAAAAGAAATTTTTTTCAAGACCCCAAAAATTGAACATACAAAATTCCAAATTTTGGCCCATAATTTTTTTTCCAAAAAAATAGCCAAAAATGCCACAAAAAAATCCAACTTTTTCAAAATTTGGAAATTCAAAAATTAAAAAGTCCAGCATTCATTTAAAAAAAAAAGAATTAGGAACTTGTAAGTGGCAAAACTTATGAGTTAGGAACTTACTATATATAAGAAAAAACTTGAAAAGAGTAAATAAAATGCCCACAATTTGGTTCAAGTGGATGCTTATGTCATTATTTTATATAATATACCAAATATACTTATAAATTATAAGTTTTTTTAAATTTATTTCCATTCTTTTTCACTCCTTTTTATTCAATCTAATTCTACTAAGGAAACAGGCCCTAAGCTTCCATTTTTTTTTTCTTTCTCAAACTCTAAAGTTAAACGGAATTGCAATAGAATGAGAACGAAAACATTTGCCTTTAGTGAAATTTTTTTTATTAATTTATTATTATTTTTTGGCTCACAACAGCGCTTACAATTTTTTTAACTCTAATTAAAGTTTCTAGTTTAAATTTAATACCTAATTTTTTCATTATTTCCTATTTTCTAATTTATTGAATTTTTACATTCTTCTTTTTTTAAAAAAAATTTAGCCCCCAAAATTCGAGTTCAAATACAAGTCCCTGGAGTCGAATACGCGGGGATATCAACTTCCACCTCCAAACAGTTATCTTGAGATCACACTACTTATAGTGGGCCGGCATGTATTGTAACAAGACTTCTTCCAAAACCAATAAACACAACAGCACGGTAACAACTAATCCTAATTTACATTTCCCATAAATTTTTTTAATTTATTATATTAAAAAGAGTCAAATGTTGTTGTGCGGAAAGTTATACATTCATATGTCATATTTTTCAAGAACTCAATGACACTTGTCATCAAATTTTATGTGTATTAGAAAATTATACTGCCACCAAGTTTTGCAATTTTTATATATTAATTTTTTTTTTGGGGGCTTTGGTGGTTGATGTATACAACAAATGTGGGAAGAAAGAGTAGGATTTATGTTTCGTTTAGTAAAAGAAAAGAAAAAAGAATCTATTAAACAATTTTGCTTGGTATACATTTTGCATAATTGTTTAAGCAAAATCTACTTTTATTCTATAAACACGGAAATTAGGAATAATAATTATATCTAACTCATACAAAATTCAATATACTCTTATTATCATTTTTTTTAATTTCAATGCTATTTTAAAATAGAAATATAAAAGTCATTTTTATTTTTTTTATTTTATACTATTTTTATATTATTAAATATATAAATTAGAATAACTGACGAAATCAAAAGTTGCGCCATCCCTTTTACTTTTCTGTTTCAGTTTTTCTCGTGCTTGGGTCTGAGGGCTCTGCAAGCCCAGATCTCACAGCAAAGAAGGCTGGTTTGAACGTGAAGATTTTCAGAAAGGGCCAGTGATCAGGGCATGGATCAGGAAGTCAACAATAAGTTAATGTGATGTGAAAACATGGTCTATTAAAAAGAAACAAGCAATTTTGCCTTTAATTAAAGTTTCTTCTTTCTAAAGACAATGTTATATATATATATATATATATATATATATATATATATATATATTATTTGAATAAATTATATAAATTTTTCTTTTTATTTTTAAAAGATATACACACTTCTCTTAACAATAAAAAATTATGTCTAATTTTTATTTAATTTTAAATTGATTTTTATAAAATATACTTAATTAACAAGTCTTCCATTTTTTTATAGAAAATGTAAAATGTATATTTTAAAAATAAAAAAAATCGGTATAATTTTAATAAAACTTAGTAAAACTATATATAAATTATTATATTTATTATATATATTTATTCTTACTAATTATTCAAAAATATATATATTATTATTATACTTATAATTTTTCTAAATATTTCATTTCAGCGAACAAAAGATTTGATGTGCTTAAAACTCGGCTCAAAATAAAGATTTGTTGAGTGTTTGCATTTGGTTGTTTTGACAGGGAGAAGCAACAGTCTTGAGACAACCGCTGCCATAATTGCAAGAATGCCACCGAAAAAAGAAAGGGAAAAAACAAAACTTAATTATCTCACAGTAGTTCCATAGCTGTAAAATAAGAAAAAATCAGGAACATCATATTGAACATTATCACTTTTTGGTACCAAGGGTTGAACTCAGCGCAAAAAGAAGAGGAAAATATAATAACTACATGAACACAAGGAACATGCACTAATTGCAGCAGGTAGAGACCCATAACTCTAGGAACTACATACATAGGCAAGAACATGAATAATGCCAAGACACCGTGCTTATGTTGGTAAAGGTAAAAACGAGCAGTAAGGTGCTCAAGTCCAAAGGTTGTGGTTAAGGGCTTTAACCACAAAGAGAGACGTAATTGTTGATTACCTAAAAAATTAAATATTCCATGCAGCACGTTAGTCTCTATTTTTTATCAGCACTTGGTCAATCAATTTCTCCAAGTTTATGTAGGAAGAATGACGTAGCCTCTGCAATTTTCTTCCACTCCATCTCCTTCCCCTTCTCCCCTTCTATCAACTCATTTACAAGCCTCTCCACCTTTTCCCTCCACATTATTATCAATTTCAACCCCAATCCCCCATTCCCTACAAGCATACCTACAGTTGGTCTTCTAATCTCCACCGCAAGGACAACAAGCCATTGGAACCCCTGCACACACACTCTCTAACATTGAATTCCATCTGCAATGGGTCAAGAACCTTCCAATTGAAGGGTGCTTCAGCACTTTCTCTTGTTCACACCAGCTACTTATAAAGTCTCTTTCTTTAGTCTCACTCTGAAACTCAGGTGATAGAATCATAGAGCTACCATTCACAAGGTCAGGCTTGATGATCCACAAGAATGGTTTCTTGCTATTGGCTAAACCCCAAGCAAACTCATACACTTGTTCTGGAGACATAACCAAACGCTTCCAAAATTCACATAAACTACAGATTTGGGTTTCTTGGATTCTAGCCAATGGATGCATTGGGTCTCTTCTTTCCAGAGATTGGAACCAATGGATTCCAAGTGGTGGGAGTGTGGGATTTGAGTGAGAAATAGAGGGAAAGGGCCATTGGTGTAAATAGGAGGGAAGATAGATGAGAGAGTGTTGAGTGCGTCACTCTCAAACTCCTCAAACGCGCGTGTTGAAAATGAGGGCTTGAGCTGTCTGGCCTCTTTGTAGCTCGGTGATAGAGAAGTTTAGCATGAAATTATCATTTGGATCTATTGCCTTCACAAAGTTAGGAAAATCCCTCAGTCTAATGTTTTTCATGCCTGGAAGCCAGTCTATTTCAGTATCCACGTACCCATTTGTCAGATAACTTTTATCTGCACCAATAAATTAATGGAATCACAAAACATTGTTCAAGATCCATCATTTTAAAAAATAGACCAAAAAAAGATATATAGACAAGAAGGAGTAACATTTACCTTTTAAAGGAATGACACCCTTATCAAGAAGAGTATGACCGTGCCAAACACCCAAGAAGGAAACAACACTGATAGGGCAATAGAGAGCAATAGGAAGTCCAAATTCTTAAGCAGCTTTCATTGTGAAGGTCATGACAGTATCAGAAAACCAAGCAAGTAACTGGGAGGACAAGGCCGTTAGAGGCAGACTCACGAAGCCTTGCAAGAAACTTTGTAAAAGGGAGGAGGCAGTTCTTTTGCGTAGAATCACAGAGAGAAGGTAAGTGTTGCATAGCATTAGCATCTGTAGGAGGGAGCCCATCTGGGGGTTTGAAAGCGACAATCTGGGAGGCCATGAAGAGCTTGAGGACCCCTTGAGTTAAGCAAGCGTCTGTGATTGAACTCGGTGTTGACGTAGATTATGTAGAAGCCTTTAGAGTGAAGTAGTTTGGCTAATTTCAGGAAGGTGTTTAAATAGCTTTGAATTGGAAATGAGGTGATCACAACGTGTGGTTTTGAACCTCCTCCTGAAACAGAGTCCATGTTTTTTTTTTTCAAATTTTCTCTCTCGAATGCAAGACTTTGTTAGAAGCAGAGGTAGGGGAAATAGGTAACAAGCGTGTGAAGTTTTATAGAGCAAAATGAAATGATAGTTATGGACTATTAGTTCATCCTTATATCATGTACCAAGAGCTAAACAATTGCAAGTTATACGAATGGCCATTGATAGAAATATTTCTTGGGCTAAGAACTATTTCACCATATTGTTTTGTCTAATTACGGTTGGTCATTGAGTAAGCAACGCAAGTAATAAGCTGTTTATAAAAAAAACAAAATTCTTGGTTTAAATTCTGAACGTAAAACAAAATGAAAGTGACGACATCTCAATAATCAATCTTTTGGACCAAAAGACAACAACAAAGCATATCCATAACATATGACATGCGTCTCGATTCAATTATTTTGAGTCAGAAGAAAACGAAAGGATCTTCTGAGGTAGCTAGGGAAGTGGGGTCTAGTTATCCTCTTGGGAAGTGGACACTGGGCAAATTTGAAGCATGGGGAGGGGAGGTAGAAGGCAAAAATGTGTTTTTGGTCTTTCAATTTTGTTTAGTTTTAATTTTGTTAATCAATTTTATTTAATTTATTTTTTAATTTAATTTTTGTCTCTTAATTTTATTTAGTTTTAATTTGATTCTTTAATTCTATCTTAAGTTTCAATTTTTTTTAATTTTATTAAATTCTAATTTGGTTACTTAATTTTACTTCATGTTTTATTTAGGCTTTTAATTTAATTTTATTTTAGTTCAACTATTAATTTAAAAAAAAACTACCCAATATTTATTTCTTTTTAATACTATTAATTTAAAATAAACAAATAAAAAAATGAAAGGGGAAAATATTTTGGTAATTTTGGAAAATTAAGGGTTAAATTGGAATAAAAGTAAAATTTAAAATAATGATAAAAAATAAATTAGAATTAAATGAAATTAAAAGATAAAAGTAAAATTTAAGATAAAGTTAAAGAATTATATTGGAACTAAATAAAATTAAAGAACAAAAGTGAGACATGAGAGAATTTCGGGAGACTGAAAAGTAAAAAATTAAATTAAAATTAAAAAAGCTAAGATAAAAGTAAGAGATGAAAAGTAAATTTTGTCAAAATATAAATCATTGTAGGCATGAGAGAATTTGGGGAGACTGAGACATGATTTGGTTATAGGGTTTTGAAGGGGAGGAGAGGTCCCCTTGTTTGGTATAAAAATATTAGAGAGGAGGGGAGGCCCTCCCCTCATCTCCCCTCCCCTCTCTCTCTCTCCAAAAGTAAGAGTTTTTGGAGGAGAGAAAAATCTTTTAGTTTTATTTGATTAAATTACTTCCACTTTTGCTTTTACTTAAAATATAATGTAAATTTTATTTTTTTAATGGGATTCAAGATAATTTTTTATGAAAATAAAAAATATTTTTGAATAGAAATAAAAAAATCATTTTCTATAATAGAAAGCAAGAAAAAACTTTTTTTAATAAAAATATCTTAAAAATAAAAAAAATAATTTTAATATCATAAAGATATAATTATTCATTTAATTTTATCTCCTTTCCCCTCCCTTCGTTAACCAAATAAAATATCAATAAAATTTCTTCCTTCCCCTTCTCTTCAAATCAATCAAACAAAATATCATTAAAATTCTTCTCTTACTTTTAGTTTGAACCAAACACTATTTGAAAAGTGAGGTTGATGGGAGGGAAACAACAACGCTTAGAGGAATGAGGATCTGCCAAAAGAAACATGTCCCGAAATGGTACTGTAAAAGTGAGCGTATATTTTTTGACGGAAATGGGCTTAGGCAGAATATTGAAACAAGGATAACTCGTCAACTGTAATTTTCATGCACTGACGGGGGCTCCCTAATGACGCGAGACACGTAAAGAAAGTGCTACATGGAGACACGTGTGAGGAAAATAATATTTAATTTTAAATCATGATAGTTGAAATTATTTGCGCGTGCAATTTTAATTGATTTATCTCTTTACTTTGACACTAATATGAAAATTAAGAAATTCAAACAAAGAAAAACTTAACTTATCATGTTTTTAATTATTGTCCCTCACGACTAAAGCTATGAGTTTGGCCGCCACTAAATTCCTATGATCATATCTTGATGACATCATTTCAATTTTTGATGATGTTAAATTAATTGAAAAAGTTAATTATTATAAGCACACGCTCGCTTTGCTATCAACCATAATTTATGGCGGAGTATCAGTGTTTTGGACAAAAGTATATAAATCGAATGAAACCACAATTCTGAGACTCACAGAGAATTAGAAGACACAAAAAATGATAGTTCGAGAAATTTAGTATTTCAAGAACTATTTTATATTTCATAGGTATAGTTTTTTAAGAATATATATATATATATATATATATATATATATATCAAGAACTATTTTATATTTCATAGGTATAGTTTCTTAAGAATATATATATATATATCACTTTCATATAGTCCGTTTGTGTACAAAGGTCCTCCTTACATAAGACATGAGATATATAGAACGTAACGTAATATATAGTTTCTTAAGGATATGAATGCCTTATAAATCCTAGATCCTCATAGGCCCAAAACGACATAACTCACATTATTAAAACCTAAAAATCTATGGTCATGGAGTATTAAGTTTTATCAAGACACATACAATATATTGAAACAGTAAATTACTCTAAAAAATGTGGCTTCACCAATGACAAGTTGCTCGCAGCTTGTTTACGCCAACTTAATTAAAGTCATAATTAATGTCTATCATAAGCCCATAGTTTTTCTCACCCAAAAACAGTTTTTTAACCAAAAATTGGGCCAAAATGCTACTAGCCCATTTCTATTTCAGATTTTTTAATGCAAAAATATCCAAAACAATTAGCCCAAAATAAACATTTAAAAAGGCATCAAGCTTAGCCTAATAATCCCTTTAGCAAAATGCTACATTTCACAACTCTTAAATTTATTTTTTGATAATCAAAATGACATATGCCATTTGGCAAAGAGTTCAAAATGTATCCTTCACAATGCCTAAATGGCACATCTTTTTGGTCAAATGGCATTACAATTAATTGTTTAGATTATCTTTAACCTTCAAAAAAGTCAACTGGATGTAATTTTGACCCACTACATGATTTTATATTTAAAACTTCATAACTTTATTTTTTATGTCTCAAAAGCCAAAATTGATCAAAACTTCACAAACAACCATTATCTAATAAACAAATAGGCCAAAAAATAAAGAGAAAAATTTCAAGCTTTTTAAGATAGAAATGAAAATTGTCTAGTTCTCTTTGCAACAAGTTTCCATGCAAGAAAGGACACTATTCAAGCATCATATAAACTTATACACATTGATATATCACATAATTATCAAACTTGCTTACTCTACCCAACAAGTATCATTCAACAGTATATCAAATTTCGCCAAAAAAAAAATCATTTGAATTGTATAGAAAATAAATGTAGTGCCAACTTTATTTGCCTCTTAATATTTTAGTGAAAAAATCTAATTTTTAGTGGCAATAATAGTCACCACTAAAAGTAACTTCTTTTGTGGTGAGCCTTGAAAGTTGCCACTAAAACTTTCTATCAGTGATAACAAAAATTGCAACTAAAGTTTAAATTTAATAGCAACTCTTCTTAAATGGCTAGATGGGTGTAGACTAAATGTCTTTTTGTGGTGATTTTTAGTGCCATTAAATGTCCTGTTTTAGTGGTAACTTCTTTGAATAGTCAAATTAATTGATATATAATGGCAACCCTTTTTGTTGTCACTAAAGAGATTTGGTATCGGAGGTTCTAGCTACAATTTAGCAATGATCAGTATTGCTACTAAAAGTAGTTACTGGTGACTTTTAAACTTTTATTGGTGAGTTGCTACTAAAAGTATTTTTTTCGTTGTAGTAAAATTGAAATTGTTCGACTCTAATTAATTCCACCTTCCAATGCTATAACAAAGCATCTTTAATTGGCTTTTTTACTCTCATATGACACAAAAATTAATGATTGTTTTGATGTTGATCAATATATAATTCTATCTTAAAAGATATCCTTTGATATAAGAGCAAATAATATAATTTAAGATTGAAATATTATATTATAACTTTAGATTGGATCAAATACACATATAGGTTGCCCCATATGTTTCCTAAATCATAGTTACCTTCTTTCCTATATATAAGGTCGTTCGTTACAAGACAATTTAGGTATGGATAAGTATATTATTCATTTATTTTGGCAATTTTTGTATAACTACATATAATTTTTTTCTCCAAAAGTTAAATAATATCCACTCTCCCCTTATACCAATAAAAATATAATTTTTTCAAAAAATAAATTTCTTTATCAAAAAATTTAAATTTATAAATTTAATAATATTATTTATATTTTAATATGTTATATTAAAAATTAAATAATATATAATATAATTTTATATATAATAAATATAATATAATATATTTATTTCAGATAATATAAAAAAATAATTTATATTACATAAAATATGTTTCATTCTCACACTCACTATGCACAAAACCCCATTCCCCTTTGTAACAACTAGAATTTCTAAAATTTTTTTAAGCCTGCTGGCTACAACCAAGATTCTTATTGGCTATAACAAATATACCTATTTGCTATAGTGAGAAGCCAGCTAGTTATAATGAATGTACCAGTTTGTTATAACGAAAATGCATCTAGTTATAGCGAGTTCGGGTGTCCCATACAAATAGGGAGTTTCTCGCAATAGCGCGGGTCGTAGCGAAAACAGGGATTTGAGACTGATATGTGATCTCCATAACAAGGGTTATTTTTTGCTATAGCGAAGGTTATTCCAAAAAAAGTGAGAAAAAGTGATTTTTTTTTCTTAAAGACTCCAGAAGCTATCCTTTTCTTCTAACCGACTTATGCTTCGACTAAAACAGAGAAAAGGGCCGGAAAGAGAGAGAGAAGCCAAGGAAGAACAAGGAAAAGGTGAGAGAAACTTGAGATTTCCATAGCTTCCTTCTTAGAATTTTGTTCTTCTCTTTTTGCCCTCTCTTTCTATGGTTTTGGTTGTTGAATTAGTTTTGTTTTGAGGTTGGTTCAAAAGAGGGAGAGTGGATATTTAAAGGGAAGGTGAAGGCAAGGGAACTACTCTTGAAGAAGGCTAGAATTCAAGATAAATACCTATGTATCTTTGCTTCTTCTTATTTGTTTCTTGTGTATGTTGATTCTACCAACTTAAGAGCTTGAGAGAGGAAGAAAGTTCTGACCTAAAACAAGTATGAGACCCTTAAATTAAAGTGTGCAAAGTTAGGAAATGCAAAGGGATTAGAAGAAGAGCTAGTGAAATTCAAGTGAGAGAAACTAGAGATTCTTAAACACTTTGTAAAGTTTGTTTTGATGTAAGAATCCCTTAGCTTTGTGAGTATTTGTTTGAGTTCCAAGAGAGTAATTGCATGTTATTTATTGTGTCTAGGCCAAAGAGATCAAGCTCCATCTAGTTGTGATTGTGAGACCGAGAAGGGAGAAGAGAAATCAAAAGGGAAGGCTTGTGTTAGCTTGCAAGGTAGCTTTTCACTCTTTCTTGTTGCATTCTTAGATGTATGATGGTTATTGTATGCTTGTGTATGAACTTGTATTGTGAGACATGCCATTTGATATTTGCTTTAATACATTGGTACTAATATGCTTATATTTTGGGTTATGAAAATTACTCTTAAAGGGTGAGGTAGTGCCAAAAGTCCCATGTGATGGGTGAGGTGGAGCCAAAAGTCTCTAAGAATTGATGAGACAAGGCCAAAAGTCTCATGGATGAGTGAGACCAAGTTAAACGTCCTTAAACCAAGGGTGAAACCAATCCAAAAGTCTCCAAAAATAGGATGAGGCTAGACCAAAAGTCCCTGAACATATTTTTGGCATTGATATGATATTCATGGCATGTAAATCATATGTTGTATGATTTTGAATGGTTAAATGCCTATTTGCATACTTTGACCTGTTTATATGCCTTGATTGCTTCCTTGAATAAGTGTATGAGCTATTGAGATTCCATAAATCTCACCCCTTTCCCTCTCCCATCTTAACATGTTAGGTGGAGCTCAAGGAAACCAAGGTTCAAGTCAAGGAGCCTAATTGAGCATGCTTAGCTAGTTGTATAACTTGTTTTGGTTCTTTTGATGTAAAGAAGTACCAAAATATATATGTCTATATTATTTTTGACGTGTAGATATATGAACAAGTGTAAAAGTATGTATATGTGACATATGAACCATTTATGGAACCAAAGCAATGAGAATGCAAGTTTTGGGTATTTGGTGCCCCATTCCTAAGTGTGTATTCTTGTATGTAGCATAGTGAGTTTGAGATGCATGATAGTTTGGACCACTTGAACAATTCATATGTGGTATATTAGTGCTTTTAAACTTGTCCAAGAGGTGTCAAACACTAAAAAGAGCCATTTGGACTAAAGAGTTGCGTTATGAGAAGCAAAAGTGCCATATTAGCGGGCTATGTCACTTTTTACCCAAATGAGGTCTTTTTAATTTAAAATTTGGCATGCATATAAAGCTTTTAAGATCTTTTTGAAAAGTTAAAGTGGATATTATTTGGAGGTTTTTGGAATATTTGGCAAATTTTAAAGTTAGGAATTTTTCTAGTTTGATCACTGCTACTGTTCATTCTAGTCCGAAATGAAATTGTGTCATTCATGGGCCAAATAGTGTCCTATTACCATGAAATTTTATCGGCAAAAACTAGACATCCATAGTAACCTATACCAACTGTAAGCATCTCAATTGGACTGTAGAGGGAGAAATAAGTTTCTGAAGTTATTGTTCTATTCCAGGTGCACCTTCAAATCTGCATTACAATTTGATTGGTTTTCGAGATCTGAATGTTTGTGGCTTCATTTGGAACTATTTTTTCTCTCTAGCTAACATCCTTAGCTTTCTAGATTGGTATCATTTGTATAGATTTGATATTTTTAAAATTAATTGGACATTTTTGAAGTTTATGATAGTAAACTATATTAGTACTAGGGACAGCTAGACCTTTGTGGCTATTTCATTTTCAAACATGGTCCAAAGGCTATATTCATGCCCTAAAATTATTTTTACTATGAATTTAACATCTAGATCTTTCTAAAAAGCTATGGTTTGCTTGATTTTCCTTTTTCTAGAATTAGTTATGATTTTCCAAAGTTGGAGCCAAAAATTTGACTTTTGGACCCGTTTGAGAAATTGCATTTTTATGATTTTTGGCTTCATATCCGTGGCTTATGGATTGTTTTATGCTATGTATGAGTTGTATGAATGGATTTTGAATAGCGAATGTGATTGATGGGTTCAAAGGACCCATGGCGCGAAATGTGAGCGTTTAAACCCCTAGCATAGAGTAATAAAATGTCATGGTTTACTCTTTTTCTTTGAGAATCATATGAAATCAACCCTAAGTGGAGACTAGTTGAGGTCAACACATTATGGTGTTACATCCTCCCCTCATCCCCAGCCCAATGGTCCCACCCTCTCCCCTAATGCTTTATTAAATGTAGGCTGATATAGCCCGTGTTCTTGGCAGCTTTTTTATTGAGAAATGTGGACTATTCCTTAAAAAAAATTTTAAAAAATAAATAAGTGTATGTAGAAGTAGTTTTTGTGGTTGAGTGTTTAAATAATATTTTTTTTTCATTGAAGCACGTGAGTCAAAAAGCTTTCAAAGGATAGCTAGAGGAAGATTATTGACAAATCGATGGTTGGTTGCACCCATAAGCTCTTTTATGTTCAAATTGTTGCATTTGATATTTAAAAATTGTAACTTACCAACTTTTGTGACATGATATATATAAGATTTTAATGATGAAAAGTTACATGAATGCTTTTATGAAGATATCTAATGGTTCGGGTTGATAATTAATAAAAATCTTGTCCATATATAGGGCTTATTTATTGTAGGAAAGATTACATGACATGTATTATTCATTCTGTGAGAGGTGGGCTCCAAAGTAAGGTGGCTCATGGAAAGTCGACCAGTTGATAATTGAGATCATAGTAATTAGTGGCTTGGAGTATCCAAGTGAATGAAGTAGTATCGAGTCATTTGTTTTTTCATTGTCTCTTTGCTAAAACAATTTGATTTGATTCCCTTTATCAATATCATATTTTAAATTACTTAATAACAAGTTTGGCTCAGACAATAAGCTTTAACTTTTTTGGATTTCCAAGAACGAATACCATAGCTATAGTTTTTGTTATATACACTACTTAATTTTTTAAAAAAATAGGGTAGCATTTGAAAGATACAAACCATGTGGCTGATTAATACTTGAGAAAGAATCTTTCGCTGAGAAAATGATACTTGAAGGATTTTTTGGATATTCAACTTTAGTGGAATAAATGTATATTTGATCCTTTAAATGTTTCCTTTGTGCTCCATGCCATAGACCAAGCTTTATGATTTTACAAAAAGTCACTTATGATGGAACTTTATGTGTTTTTGGTTATTATTCATATTAAAATTTGAGTTCTAGATAGTATGAAAACAATGAATTGATATACATGATATTTTAGAACACTAAAACAAATTTGATACAAAAATTACTTTACTTTTCCATAATTGCAAGGTTAGATCTAGTGTATGATAGGCTAGATCTTTCTCTTTATAACCTTAGATAAGACAGTGGCTTCTAATGGGGCAAATTCCTCTTAGTGGGCCCTTTCATTATAGGTTCAATAAAATTTAGTAGCTTATACTTTAAGTGCACTCAAGAATCCTAGAGTAATAACTAACCTTTTTTTAGTGTGTTTTTCTCTATAGAGAATTCTAAGTTCTCTCTCAATGTACTTGATGAGGGAAGTTATCAAATAGCTAATCATCATCCTATTTAACTTGAAATTCATAGTGGGATAATTAAATACACATAATTAATAAATTAATTAACTAATTAGGTTGGGTCATGGATATAGGGTTAATCCACCATAGCATCGCATAATCTAACATCTCCTACTCATACATAATAGGATAAATTCACATAGACTTTCCATGAAAAGAAATTTCCATATCTTTTCTCTTAGATTTTCATACTAAGTGTTTGGTTGTGACTATTTAGGCACTATGTTCAATAGCTTTTATATTAGCAATCATTCTTAGGACTAACATAAAAACCTATAGCCTTTTTATTTACTTGATATCTTATGAATGTGCCTCAATGCCTTAGATTTATATATATATATATATACACACTTTACAAATGACCCCTTTAATCCCTCACAAGTTTTAATCACTCAAAGCCACAACATTGTAATTTCCAATATGCTTTATATCCATGTTTATGATGCTTCTTGAACTAGCTTTATAATAGACATGTCTTAGACATAAGCATATAGTATGTCAATCTTTATAGTAGATTTGTCTTTCACCCACATATCATTAAGATTAAAATTGGCTGCTTTCTTGGCACTACTCTTTCAAGTCACATTATCATGACCCTTGGATTCATATTAAAGTAGCATACACTAACTTGTCATCTCATGATGCTTTCAAAGTCAGAAGGGCATTAGTGAAAGTATTGTCATTCTTTTCTGAGGCTTATAGAACAATGAAACAAAGATATATTTACTTGCTTTCTAACTCTGATTATAGACCATGTGGTATGAAATGTATGTTACAATGCATCTCTCATTCCATAAGAGTGTCTTTCAATTTTCCTCATTTCACACTGTACAAATCTTAGTTTAAATATCCCTCGCACATGACTTGAATCCTATAACTTTACTCTGATCTCATAAGGCTTAGGAGAGGTCTCACATTTAGCTATATCTATTATGGATGGTGCACAGTTCAATCCTTATATGACATCTTTATGTGGACCTCATCCTAGTCTCTTTTTAGGGTGACATTGTTAATCATATAATGATATTACTTACTACTCAGCACCTTTTAGTGGCCTTTCCCAGCTTTAATAAACAAAAATGTCTCATCTTAAATTACTCGTAATAAATGCCCATGGTTATTGCTTATATGAGAGAGTCAAACCTATTAACTAGTACAAGATGTTACCATATTGTTTATATGTCTATTATAATGTACAGAATTAATCAATGAATAAAAATAATACATTCCTTTATTCAAAAAATTAAAAACATGTCCACACCTATATTCAAATAAAATCCATATAAGGAAAATCTCAACTCTACAATCTATGCAATTTGAGAGAGTTCACATGCTCAATAAATACATCCCCTAGTATTTGTTTCATTAGGAGATTAACTATCATCTTGTGCTTAGTGACATATTGTAAAGTGATTCCTAAGAAGGTCCACGGAGCAATTAGAGTTAATGTCTAACATATTGAAGGCCCAATGTAGTTATACACATACAAGAGGAGTGCGAGGCCCAATTGGAGTCCAATTGCAAGGATTAAAAATCATGTGTCAATCATGTGATTTTTAATGAAGTATGAGTATCCCATGTGACTATTTAAAAGAGTTGATTAGTTTTGACTAGGATTCCTTGAGAATTTCGTTTTTTATTATTTTATTATTTTTTTGGACTTGGTCAAGGAGCTTATCTAGGAGATTAAGTTAAAATTAATATCCTAATCTTGTTGCTTGATTTTAGGCATTATTTAAAATATTTTTAATCAGATTTTAGAGTTTTAGTTTTATTAGGATTTTAAGACTTTTAGAAATTTTGCCTATAAAAGGCTCCCTATTGTACTCTATTTTTAGAAGATCATGAATGAATAAATTTAAGTATTATTCAATACTTTGTGAAGCTTTGCTTTTTTGTGTTCTCTGAGAGTTCACGTGACTTATCAAAGGATTGGTCTTCCTTTGTGGCGTCTTGAGGCTAGAGTTCTAAGAGACAAGTTCTCTTAGGGTCTTTCCTTTGACCAACATTCTTGTTTTCTAGCCGGTCCTGGGCAAAGTTTTGAATTGTTGAAGGTTCTCTAGGGCATGTTCCTAGTGGGTCTTGCATCATTTGGTATCAGAGCTCCTAGATATAATGCCTCTAAAATCTGATTAAAAATATTTTAAATAATGCCTAAAATCAAGGAACAAGATTAGGATATTAATTTTAACTTAATCTCCTAGATAAGCTCTTTGACCAAGTCCAAAAAAATAATAAAATAATAAAAAACGAAATTCTCGAGGAATCCTAGTCAAAACTAATCAACTCTTTTAAATAGTCACATGGGATACTCATACTTCATTAAAAATCACATGATTGACACATGATTTTTAATCTTTGCAATTGGACTCCAATTGGGCCTTGCACTCCTCTTGTATGTGTATAACTACATTGGGCCTTCAATATGTTAGACATTAACTCTAATTGCTCCATGGACCTTCTTAGGACATTGGGCTTCTACTTGGACTTCCACTTTTGCATCTTTAAGGAGATCTCATGTCCAAAGTTCAATTCAGCATATTTCAAATTGATCAAATATAGATCTTGGGCTCTAAACTTGGGCCGACGTCCAACATAGATATTATCTTGAGCTCTTTGAGATTTTTGGACATATATTAGCACAATTTGGGCCTCTTGAGTATAGGCCATCCTTTCACGAGCCATTTGGACCTGACTTATACGCTTTTGAATGATTTGGGTTTCTTGATGGATGAGGGCTTCTAGAACTTGTTGTGCTCCAATGGGCATGCCTATTGATATTGTATCAGATTCCCTTCTATCTTATGATATCACTAATAAATTTATATGATGTAAGTATTTTAAATCATATGCTAGTAAGCACACTAGTCATTCAAGTAATATAATAAACTTGAGTATCAAATGTCAATCCCACAAGAGTTGGTTATTTATAATGCTAAATGTTTTTAATTGGTGTTAGGGGCTAGTTGTTGTTACATACTTACAATCTAGGTTAGCCTAATATACACCTAGTAGCCTATGTCACACTAATTACTAGGAATCGAATCAATGACTTAAGCATGAAAGCAAACACCTAAAGGATGAGACAAAAAGACTCAAATAAAGACACAAAAGACTTAAAGACCAAAAACATGCAAAGACTCCAAATATAATTGTTCAAATTGATCACTAGTGGGGACATGAGCTCAACCTATGTTTATTTGCCTATTGAGTCAAGCATCCTTAGTTCAATTAGTTTCATCTTTCAATCCCTCACTAGTTTCCCTAAGTTAGCTACAAAATCCTTCATCTTTTGATCCCTCAAGTTGTGATATATATTGTGTATAAAGTATCTATTAGCCAATTTTATCTTTCAATCCCTTACTAGGATCTAGATTCAATTAGCATAAATTACAAGTGATTATGTTAAAATTTCATCTTTTAATCCCTCGCCTTTACTAATCAATTCTACATCCATGCTAATTGTATAAAAATGCACAATACATATTCATGTATAGAAAATAAAACATAAATTCAATTACATAATACTAATGTTAATTATATCCATAATTAGTCATGTTGGGTTCTGAAGAACAAACACAGTGAAATAATTTAAAATTTTTCCCTGAAATCCACCAAAGATCCTTACGGAAAGGGCATAAACTAGTAATAGGAATAATACCTTTTTGCAAAGATTGCTTCTCACAAGTGAGTTCATATCTATTTAACTCATGAACACTCAATCCCATTAATGCACAAACTCCTTCAAATGCACGTATTCTTGAGTGGTTCTATGACCTCTATTTAAGCATGTAAGAAATCACAAATGTAGATGAATGAATCTACATCTCTACAGTATCCATACACAAGTAGGTCAAAACTCCAATCATGAATAAATAGACAGTCTCTCTCCTCTCAATCTCTACTAAAAAACTCTTTTACTTTATTTGGCAGCTCCTACTTGGTTTTGTCCATACCTACTTCAAAACCCTTAGTCACTTATTTATAAATAAATACCTAAGGTTTTGTGACATCCAACTAATGGGTTCTAGCCAAATAGATGGTGAGTGAAGAAATAATTAGGTTTTAGTTATTAATTCAATCTAATAACAACTACTTAAAAAGGATGTAATACTACTTTAATATAAAATATTAATATAATTATATTATATTATATTATATATATACATATATATAGGGCTATATTCTTAAGATTTCTAGTCCAACTAGGAATTTTAATTATATTACATTAACTCCAATTTTGACATACTCTTTGTGTACGACCTTTTAGGTTTTTATTACATTGATAAATATCTAAAAAAGAATCCTATTTTAGTATCACAGATAGTAAGTGGTATCTAACAATACATCACTATCACCTAAGTAATAAAAATGTTTGTGATTTGATATACCAAATATATGACCAATATTTTATGTAGTTCAATCCGCTTTGTTTGAATATCTAGATTGAACTCGAGGTATCAGATGTGTTATCCTTTTTATAATTCAATCTATGTGTATTTTTATCCCTAAGTAGACAAAATCAAAATAAATAAATCAATACCACATATTGATTTATTTAAATACGACCATGCATTTTTTGGTCTTACTCAATCAAGGGGCCAATAGATATCACTACATCTATATTGGAGAGACAAAATCCAATCTATATCACTTATATCCCTTTATATGATTTGTAATACACATAATCACTGCCTTTTGGTCATCCTTATTAAAGATAACGGTTGATGGCATCAAAGTATATGACTCCTCATATAGGAAACTGTAGTGATTTCAGATCAAAGGATAACGTACATCATGGTCACTATGAGAATAACTTATGACACATGGTGATTCATGTATTACTCTCATAGTAGGTCTGTCCAGTACATTTGTTTTCTAATATGTACCTATGTAATGACTTGATATCTCATATCTATAACTGTGGTTATTAGCCAATATATATACTAGTCTCGTTATGTTATTATTATCCCAATACATAATAAAACTCTATTAAGGACAATTTAAGGATAATAAATTATTTTAAGGACAATTAATATATTTTTTTATATTACGCAAATATAACATTAAAGATAATAATTGAAATGCCTTTATTTATCAAAATATAACATAATGTATGTAAGTACAATCATCTTATAATTGGCTTCTGGGGCACATACCAACAAGTTGCAACCAAATAATAAAATAGAGCATAAAATAAGAACACAAACTAGAAAATATAAATTAAAATAAAAGTGGAGGAAACATAGACAAAATTATTCCAAGATTGAAGTCTTATCACAAAATACTAAGAAAAGTAGCAAAAGATAAGGAATTAATGCTATGCTTTCCTTCTCTCCATCAAACCTTCAATTTTTAGATCCTAAGAATCCTCTTAAAGGTGCTAGAATAAAGAAGTGGTCATCCTCCCCTTTCCCCAAAGCCTAAGGACCTTATATATAGCCTTTTCACATCCAAAATATATAAAATGTGAGCAACATGGGAGTTTATTGCCTAGCTAACCAAATAGCAGTGCCATGTTTTGCTACTAAAAGTGTAATTTTTAGTGTAATGCCATAATGTATTAACTGTGATTATCCATCATTTAAGCTTGATTCCATAAAATTCCCAAACAAAAGGACTAAAACTGTGGCATTCTAATGCGTTATGTCAGGGTTTGGATGTTTATACTTCGCCTTGTGGGTCCCATGAGCCCATCAATCACATTATCTACTCAAAATCTATCCATACAACTCATACATATCATAAAAAAATCTATAAACCATGGATATGAAGCCAAGAACCAGGAAAATGCACATTTTCCTGTGGGTCTAGAGTTTAAAATTTTGGCTCAAAATTTGGAAAATCATAACTAATTCTAAAAAAATGAAAATTAAGCAAACCATAGCATTCTACAAAGCTCTGGATGTCAAATTTACATAAAAATAATTTTTAGGACGAAAATCTCATCTAAACCATGTTTGACAATAGTAAAGCTTAAAAGGCCAGACTGCTCAGTGTTTTTGATACAAATTTCTGATATGAATTTCAAAAATTCATAACTAATTCCAAAAAATCCAATCTAGGTAAAATATACCAATTTGAAAAGTTACAGATGTTAACTAAAGGAAAAAAATAGGTTTAGACTAGTTCAGTAGCCTTTAAACCTCGAAAACTGATGGAACAATAGCCAAGGCCAGTTGGCATCCCTGATGTTGACACATAATTTCAAAAATTATTTCTCCCTCTACAGACCTCTAATTGAGGTGTTTCTAGTTGGTATAGGTCACTGTGAATGTCTAGTTTCTTCCTGTAAAAGCTCATAGTCATTGGATACTATTTGACCTATAAGTGATGGAGGTAAATCTACTGACCACTTTAATACTACCACAGCCAAATTGGTAAAAAATTTTCAACTTTAGAAGTTCACCAAAAATTCTTTAGAGCTCCAAATATTATACACTTTAGTTTCCTAAAAAATCTCTAAATAAGACCTATATGCATGCCAAATTTTAGGTCAAGAGCAGCTCATTTGGTCATACCTTGACATAGCTCACAACTATGGCAAATTTAACTCCCTATATAGGTCAAAAGTAGCTCAAATAGCTTTTTAAATGCTATACCACCTCTTGAGAAAATTTTAAAGCATAAAAATAGCATGTACCATCTTCCCAAATGGTCCAAATTTCCATGCATCATAATCTCACCATGTTACATACAAGAATACACATCTAGGAATGGGCTACCAAGTACTTAAAACTTGCATTCTCATTGCTTTGGTTCCACAAATGATTCGTACATCACATATACATGCTTTTACACTTGTTCATATGTTTACATGTCAAAAATAATATATACATATATATTTTAACACTTCTTTATATCAAAAGAACTAAAACAAGCTATACAATTAACTAAGTATGCTTAACTAGGCTCCTTGACTTGCACTTTGATCTCCTTGAGCTCCACCTAACATGTTAAGATAGGAGAGGGAAGGGAGTAAGATTTATAGAATCTTAATAGCTCATGCACTCATTCAAGGAAGCAATCAAGGCATATAAATTTGTCAAAGCATGCAAGTGGGCATCCAACTATTAAAAATCATATAATACATGATTTACATCCAACCCATGAAAATCATATCCATGCCAAGAATAAGATTTAGGGACTTTTGGTCTAATTTCACCCTATTTTTGGGTCTCTTGGATTGGCCTTACCCTTAGTTTGGGAATTTTTGATTTGACCTCACTCATTTGAGACTTTTGGCCTTGTCTCACCAATTCCTAGGGACTTTTGGCTCCATCTCACCCATCACAAGGGATTTTTGGCACCACCTTACCCTTTAAGAGCAATTTTCATAACAAAAAATATAAGCATATTGGTACCAATGCAACAAAGCAATATGAAATGGCATGTTTCACAATACAAGTATACACACAAGCATACAATGACTATCATACATCTAAGAATATAATAAGAAAAAGTGAAAAGATACCTTGTAAGCCAACACAATTCTTCCCTTTTAATTTTTCTTTTCCCTTCTCGGTCTTACAACTATAACTAGATGGAGCTTGATCTTTGGCCTAGACACAACTCAGCATGTAATTACTCTTTTGGAACAAGCCAAAGCATCAACCATATATTTAAGAAGCATACTTTATCTATGCTTCCATAAAAGGTCTAATGAAGCTTCCAAATTTTCATTGAAGGGAAAAGGCACTTAGGAAACTTCCTAGGGCTCTTAGGAAATCAAACAAACATTCACATATGTTAGGGGATTTATAAACCAAATCAGTTTTCACATTACATTCAAGAGCTCCACATATCCTTAACTGGAAATTTATTAATTTCTCTTATACTTTCTTGGCATATTTCAACTCCCTATGGCCTAAATCAATGATTTTATGCTTGCTCTAAGTCAGAAACTTTTTCCCCTAGATGGTTTTGATTTTAGGCATTACACTTACAAAGAAGAGCAAGAAGGAAGAAGCAACCAAAGACAAGAATTCACCTTGGATTAAAGCTTGTTTCAAGAGTCCTTTTGCCTCCTCCAACCTTCTCCTTAACATGCCACTTTTCCCCCTCTGAGTTAAGGTCAAAATAGAACCATATTACTCAGCAAACCTATGGAAAGGGAGCTTGGAAGGAGAAGAACAAAGTTTCAAGAAGAAAAAGCATGAAAATCCTTAAGGATTCTTACCTTTCTTCCTTAATTTTCTCCTTTCTTCTTGGCTTCTCTTGGTCTCTCTCTCTCTCTCTTTCCAGCCTTTTCCTCTGTTTTTAGATGAAGCATATATTGGTTAGAGGGAAAGAGAAGCTTTTGGGGTTTTTAAGAAGTAAAAATCTACTTTTTCATGCTTTTTCTGAATTAATTCTTGCTATAGCAAAAAATACCCCTTGTTATTGCGAACACTTATTAGTTCCAGGCCCCTGTTCTCACTACGATGCTATTGCCAGAAACCCACTGGATTTTGTATGGGACGCATGACCTCGCTACAATAGACTACATGCTTGCTATGGTGAACTAGTACATTCGCTATAGTTAGCTAGAAACTCGTTTTAGCAAACAGTTATATTCGCTATAACTAACAAAGATCCTTGCTATAGCCAACAGACTTAGAAAATTTTGAGAAATCTTGGATATTACATTTAGCTTTCTCTATTTTAGCTTCATTTTGCTCCAAACCTTATGACCTTTGTTTTTTAGTATTTCTAAACCTACAAAAACAATAAAAACACATATAAGTACTATTTACAAATTCTAACAAAGATTAAACATTTAAATAACCTATATACATCACATAAACAACAACAAAAGTAAAATTTAACAAAATTATTTATAAAACAACTAAAAATACTAATAAAAACATATGATAAGTCTTTAAATAAGCAAATAAAAGTAGATAAATTTAGGACTTATCACTATACTTTGTACAAATGTGTTTAGTTTTGCTATGATACTTAAGATCTTTAGTATAGGCTATAGTTGCTTAACTATCTGATAAGTTTTAAAGTGTTATGATTTTCATAGGTATTTTATTGGGACTTAACCAATTTTTTTTTAGGAATTTGAGCTCTTTTACACCTATTTTGGCTTTATTTTAAATTTGTCCTTAATTAGATGCAATTGAGAACTTAAATGAATGAAATCCCCAACTTTAAGGACTTAATTGAATTAATTTTGATTTTTAGATTTTACTTGAATTTCTCAAGTTTAATGGCTCTAATTTGGTGTTTAATTGTTGGATTTTGTTATAGTTATTGTATATCTTGTAAATAAATAGATTTAAAGTAGTTTAGGTGTTTGATTTTAGTGTTAGTTCCTTAATTTTTTAATGTTAGTTTATTTGACTTGTTTTGTAGGGATTTAGATGTAAATAGACTAAAAAGCTAAACATGACCAGGGACTAAAATGCAAAGAAAAAATTCAAAAGGCTTGATTCTACATTTGTGGTCATGGCCAAAACATATATTATTTTGCCATGATGAATGCATGCGTTACTTGACATATTAAGCTAATTCACCATGGCAAATTCTTGTTTTTGGCTACAACCAACATACGCAATGTAGTTTTTATAAGTATTTTATTTGGATTCAATTTAGTAGTTTATAGATTAGAATTTCTTTTTTTTTTTTTTTTGAGAGCTAGGTCAGAGCACAAATTTCCTTTCTATCCTAAAGCGTCAAGTGAAGAAAAGAGGTAAATCTTAGAGGGAGATTTAAAGATTCATGAAGTGTAACACCTAGATTTAATATTCTTAAACTAATACAGATAATGAATAATATTAATCAACATTTAACTATGGAACTTATAAACTAAACAATAACCCAAATCCAATGTACTAAATAACATGAACCTGATTACATAAACCATATCTGATAACCTCTTTTACAATTTCCAACAGTCTCAAATAATATTACTAATAGAAACATCAACTAAATATCATAGTAACTTTGAGTAACTAAGAAATAGTATACCAGCTCTTATTGCATCATAATAAAAAACATAACTCTAATACAAAATCTCTATCATAAAATTCAGCTCAAGTACTCATTGGGAAACTTTTTGTTTCCTACATCCAAATGCCTTCTTAGAAGGCTATGACTATTTAGGAGATGTTAAAAGAGGTTAACAATGACAATGCCAAGTTTCATAGCCTTTGAAATTTCGATTCAGCTACAATTAGTCTCGAATCAAAACCACCAAAGTTTCTTGACATTGACATTGTCATCATCAGCTTTAAAGATGGCATTGCCAATTATCACAGTAACAGAAGGATCACCATTACCATTGATTGCTAAGAAATCCATCTCCAACCATCACTTCCAAAGTTCACTATCACAACCTCACTTTCTTCATTTAGAATAGTCAAATAAGTTGAGCATGTGGATGATGAAGATCTAAGAAAGTAGGGTAGCATATAAGTAAATGACTCACTGCCAAGAGGTTGAACCATGCTTAATTCTAAATGATTCAAAGATCCACTAAAGGTAGTAGCTAATGCCAATGCTTGTGATAGAGATGGGCTCATCTACAATGATCATGCAATAAGGTCAGCCATCATTGATTTAACATGCGATAAAGAGCTTTGAAAGTGCCACACTTCTCTTCTAGTCCCTTCAATGTCTCTCCTAGATAGGTGAAGCTCGAAATCAACTCCTTTAAGTGGATTGGCCAACATCGACGATGACAAGGAAATCAAAACCTAGTGTCTCTCCAATGGCTCGAAGCTTCAAAGTGGTGATGGGATTTAGCTAAGCTTCGAAGGTGACATTCCCAATACTTGCAATCTTGGAAGTGGCATCAACAAGAGCACTTTGTTCTTGATAATAGGTAAGATTAAAATTGAAATTATGGATAGTCGAGATTTAGAAAGAGAAGAGGGAGAGAAGTTGGGTATTATTCATAGACGCCTTGTTAAAGAACAAAAATTATAGCATAAGAACCATCCTTATGGTTTTGTTGTGAAGTTTTAAATGCTACTAGATGGCATGGTGAATGGCACTATTCCTAGCAAGGATGGGACAAATTGGGAAGATTAACCTAAACAGATGGGTAATTCAAGAATAGATCTTATTTGGAAAGATCAATTAGGCAATCGAGCCAAGGACTAGTTGTTAGTTTCAACTATTACATCCTTCAAATCTAAATCCTAAGAATTAGATTCAATGGAAGCATTAGAAGGCCCAACTTATGTGACTATTATGAACTAGGCAATTGGTCACAAAATCTTTCTTATTGACCTTGTTGGTACACTTCTTGATTTTGGTTGCCAAGCAATAGTTGATGTCTGGCAACAAGGGGTCGATGAGCTATCTAACAAAAATTTGCATAAGGTTTTTAACCACTATAAACTTCAATAAAGTTGGTGACATGTTAGTGAACTTTGACCTATGAACACCAAAACTATCATTTTCCTCTTAGTCTCTAGTTCTAGTCCTATCAAGTCTCAGAGAAAAGATAGTCATTATGGTTTCCACTAAGCTAAGGGTAGTTTCAACCAAATGCTTTAACATTACAGGGATTGATACTTTGTTTATACAAGCTCTTAGGTGGAATTGGAAGGCATGGCCCAATGAGTCCAAAAGCCAATTGATTAGTTATATTAGGATTATTTTAAGACCTAATTATAGTTGGGTAATTAGGCCAATGTTATATAGTTGAGTTACAGTATCGAAGTTTTTAGAATAAATAAATACATTTTTGAATTTCTAAATTTTTTATTTGTACAAGATCTTTGAGGACAAGGATCATTTTCAAGCGAGGAATATTGTTACATGGCACTTCTATTACTATGTTAGTTAAAGGTTGTTATGAATTTAGTAGCTATTAACTGATTAGAAGAATCTAGGATGGTGTATAAATAAGAGAGAATGTAGAAGATATAGGATGTGATATTAAATTGAATACTACTTTTTAATATTTAGTACAAATTTTGCACTCCTCAATACTAGTGAAGATGAAGTAAAGGAATGAGAAAAAGCATTGATTGGAGGTAAGTTTCCTTTACCATTTAATCCCTATTTTATCCTTGTGGGGATTTTGGGTTCTTAAAGGTTGTTCTATAGGTTTGGCTAAAACCAATGGGGGCTAAATTAGAGAAACTATTAGAGGCATTAAAGAAGGGCCTAAATTAGGGAAATTAAGAAAGGGGCCATTTTTTTCTATAACGAAGATTCGCATTTAAATGTTTTATGGTATTTGGGGATATTAATTATGAGTCATTAATAATATAAATATAAAATTCATTGATAAAAAATTATAAAAATGCCAAAATATTGAAAATAATTGAAGGAACCTCAAATTCAAAATGACAAAACTTCGTGATTATATAAATATATATATCTATATGTGTGTGTCATAAATTAGACCTGCCAATTATAGCATTGTATGATTAACTATGTATAAACAGTTGCCCTTAGTTGTTGGGTTATACTTCGATGCTTCTTATAGTTGATGTTTCTTTATTGGGTTTTCCTCTCTTCACTTCTATTAGTTAACTTTTGCAGCCTCTTGCCTTTATACGGACTCTTAAGTGTAGTCATGACGTGATCTATACTTGTGTTAATCCCATGATACTGCATTTCTATGTGGATTTTAATAGGTTTACTTTTTTTTAAAGACAAGGTACAATTATATTTGGTAAGAGCAGTAAAAATTTTTAAGTATATTGTCATTTTCTAGGAAATGTCTTGATTGGTAATGTTAATAGTTCTTTGTGCTTGCAATCTGAGGGGTTGAAGAAAAATTGGATTTTCCATATTACAGTTCGTATATCCCAAAGCAGGAATCAACTTCAAACTCAGCAAGAAAACAATTATCTTTCAGTTCATGCTTCAGTTTTCTAATCTATATTACTCTATGTGATATAATCCTTTACTATGTAATGCTTAAAATGGTGCCTTTTGTGTATATAGGCATTGGACTGTTCCAATTAGACTCATTCTGGTGAATAATAAAATGTCAAGTGATCGATTTTCATATATATATATATATATCTATTAACTTATGCATAATTTCAAAATTTGCCTGCAAGCCAAAACAAAACTGTGTTTTTCTCTGATTATGGCTCTTTTTGGCGTTTTCCTTATATATATATATATTGCTTGTTTCCAACTTTTTATGAGAAGGTTGTACAAAATATAACTTACCCTATCGCTCGTCGGAGACTCTGTCATGGCTGTTACTATGAGATACTTCTTTACTCGTTAGTTTCTTTGTATCTGATAAGGACAATGATTATAATTTGGAAGGAAACCCTTGTGTATTTGGGAGTGATAAAGTTTGAATGTCATGGATCACACTATTTAAGTATTTATTTCATTGTAATCACCATCAAGTGGAGTTTCCACTTGCCATCTTTTGAACTGGTTTTATGATTGATCACAATTAGTCACTACTTAGTTATAGTACTGAAATAGTGAAATCTAGTATGATTGGTAGCCTATGTTAATATATTGTCAATTTCATAATCTTTATCTCTTGGTTGTAACAAGAAGCTTGTTAGAGAAATGGCCTCTAGTATGTTATTCTTCTGTTTTTGTTTTTGTTTTTGTTTTTGTCTTTTTTGTTGTACTATCTTCTTATAATGGAAAATAAACACTTATAATTATAGACTTTGGAGATTGTGTGGTTTATGTATATGAGAATTCCTAGAATTGACAATTTGAAGATATTTCTTTAGTAGTGTCAAAGTTCAAATTGTGTTCTGTCAATGGACCTGACATATGGCATATAAGTAAAATGTAGAAATACTATTTGTGTGGTATCTTATATTCGTGCACTTGCATTCACTATTACAATTTTTGCATTTTTATCAATCTTTTCGCATGGTCCTGCATCTACCCTTATTTACTAATTATCCCTTTTTTTTTGTGCTTTTAGTTTTGCTTACGTATATGTTTACATCTAACGAAGTAGCATCCATATTTAGATGGCAATAGGTATGCTCCTTAGATCTTATAGATAATCACAATGAAAAACTATTTTTTATTTGTGTATGGAAAAAGTATCCAACACTGAGACTGTTTATCACATTTAACTTTTTTTAGGTGAATGGGCAACAATGTGTTTGGATATTCTATGATTTAGACTATCTAAATTTAATTTGAATGATATGAATTATATATGTATATTTTAATTTTTTTTAATATAAAATACCTTTTTTTTATACAATTGTCAAGTATGAAACTATTTTCATTTTATATTTTATATCTTATAAAGTAAAATAATTAAAACAAATATATATATAATCTAAATCATTTAAATTAAATTTAAATAATACAGATAGAATACGCATGCCATACGCACCACATCCAGCTCCGGGCAACAGTTGCTTGTTCTTGAATTTCTGTCCAGTGGTTGTCCCACAAAACAAAACCACGTCCACATACGCATACAAACAAAACAATTCCCATCAATCAGTCTTCTCTCTTCATCCATCAAAATGAAAATTCGAAGAGCCTTGGAAACCGAGTTAGTGGAGTTTTCTGCATTCCCCACAAACATGCCCTTCCTTCATCGGAGACGGATCCTCTGAATTACGCTTGCCTGAAGTGTGCCTGAATTAAGCCATAATGCAGTGCGTTTTGATTAGTGGAGAGTGACGTGGCAAACTTAGCAGTGTCGATGCAGTGAACGAACAAAATTAAGCAGCGTACATTAATGTGAGTCTAAAACAAAACTAAAACGCACCGCATTTTTCTTGAAGTGAAGCAAGGTACAAAAATCTGGAAGGAAACAGAGTTGCATCGTCCCGTCTTAGGGCATTTTTCTTGTTCGAGTTTCATACATCATTTGGCACCATTTTTTACTTTGTGTTCCAAGAAGACTCTAAATGGTTGGAAGGAGATTTTCTTTCTCCTAAAAGCTTCTTCTTGATCTGGACAGCAACTAAGTATATTAAAATCTTACTTTTTCTTCTTATTGTTCAAAGGATGTCATAAAATGCTGGCTATTGTAGTATTATTCATGAATGAATGAAATATATCCAGAATGAGTGGCCACACATAACAACCTTATCACATGCATGATACGACATAAATTACGGGTGAAAGTATTTATGGACAGCTTTGCATATTTTGTGCATATATCATTTGGATTTGCACACTTTCCATTCTGAAGCATAATGCGTTCAAAAGGAAATATCATTAAGAATACCAATCTCTCCACTTCGCTCAATCTTTCCATCTCCCTTTTCGCTTAATCTCTCCACTTCTTTTCTGCTTCTTTCTTTCTGCGTCTTTCTTTGTGTTTTTTGTTCTCCAACTCCTCACTCTTTTCAGTCTTTCGCTTCCTTCAAATATTCCCTCTTCTGATCTTTTCCTAAGTATGAAAATGCATTCTTATTTCGTCTCCTCTCTTTTTTTGATTTGCTGCATCTCTGTGTTCGTTCGCTAATGGCCAAAAATCATGAATTAGAAGAGGTGAACATGATAAAATCCCAGTCGTTGCTTCGATCAATGCTTTCAATCATGCCACGTCGCGCCTCAATAACCTAAACGCCCCGTTTTGGCCCACTTCAGAGGCACTTCATGGTTGCTTCAATTCAGGAGATCCGTTCCCTCCTTCATCTTATTACCCCAACAATTTCAACCCCACTTTCTCTCTTCTCTTTTATTTTTTTTCTTTCCATTCCAACAAAATAAAAAAACTCATATGCATTTGTATTAAAAATTAAAAGTTTTTTTATTTGTTAATTTAGTTTGATTGAATTTTATGCTTAAATCTTGTTGTTTCAAAAATAATTTTAACATTATTTAGTCAAAATATATTAATTAAATTTAAAGACTTTTTATGAATTACTTAGCACGCTTAATAATTTAAGTAAAATGCTTTAAATATTTGTTATAAAATTTTTTAATATGAATATAATATTTGAATAATTTTTACAGCATTATATTATTTATTTTTAATAAATTCACTCTTCAAATAATAATTCTATTAATGGAAAAGTTGAATGGAAAAGATGTATATATATATATATATATATATATAAAGTTGGTCTTTTCCTTTTAAAAGAAAAGATATATATTATGTCTAAGCCCTGATGCTATTTTCTGTGCTTTTGTAGCAGAAAACTGTCAAGGCGGGCCTTCGTTGTTTTTGCATATAAAGTTTTACTAAGGTTAGTTCCTGTTCCTGTCCTTTTTCTTGTTGTCTTCTTGTATGATTTTAACGTATGAGGGGGATCATCTAAAAATGCTTTGCTGATCAAGAAGTTTTATTTATTTTATACTTTAGTTTAATTTTAAATTTTTTATTAATTTAAATATATATTTGTTAAAACTAAAATATTCAAATAAAGAGTATTTTAATTAAAAATTTTTAAATTAAACCAAAATATAAAAATAATTTTTTATTTTAAAAAATATTTGTATATATTTTAAAAATAAAAAAATTTTATATACTCTTAACAAAATTAAAAAAAAGTTATATAAAACGAATTTTTTTTTTTTTTGAATAGACACATTTTGACCCTTTCTATTTGCATTGCATGGCCTGAGGAGTAGGGGTGTACATGGGCAGGGCCGGGTCAGGGCGATGCTTGGCCCAGAGCCCGGCCCGATTAGGGTCTTGGGCGTATTTTTATGCCCGTGGCCCTGCCCGGCCCGGAGAAGCCCGATTTTAGGGCGGCCCGGAGCGGCCCGGGACTGCCCGAATAAGTAGGGCTGTACATGGGTAAGACCAAACTGAACATCTAGTATATCCGATACCTGACCCGATTAAGACATGAAATTTGTTTTTATACCTGTGGCCTTACTCAACTCTAATAAGTCTTATTTATGTTGGGATAGGGCGGGTTAGGGCCACCCAAATTAATTTTTTTTAATGAATTGATACTTGTAATATAAAAATATTTTTACACAAACTTATAAGCATATATTTCAAAACAATGGACTTTTAGAACTCTTATATTTGTATCAGTGATAAAAAAATAATTTAGTATTATCAAATAAAATATAAGATATACTAACATAATTAGTCTTAGGTAAATATATATTTTTTCATTATTTAACAAAAAAAATATCAGTAAGGATTCACATCAATGATAAAAATAATTAAGAAATAAAGAATATTTGAATAAATAATAAAAATTGCAGTATGCAGAGATAATTAAATGAAATAAAAAAAAATAAGATGACAAGATATTAATAACTAAAAAAAAGAAGTAACTATTAGGGCGAGTTGGGCGGAACATACCTTCGCCCGTGGCCCGGCCCGGCCAGGAGCAGTCTTGTTTAAAGTTATGCCCATTTATACTTTTAGCCAGCTCGGCCCGACCCGATTAGACCGGGCTAGGACGGGCCCCTAAGGCCAACCGGGCCGATGAACACCCCTACTGAGGAATAGACATTGAACTTTGGACAAAGATTCCTGTTGTAAGAGAAAAACTGTTTTATATTATTATTATTTTTATCTTTTTTTTTCTTTTATTTTTAAAGTTATGATATTGTTCTCTCACAAATACATAGCGCAGTTTGCGCGTAAATGGAAGAGAAGCTACGCCACTGTAACTTTTGGTCTGCCGTATTGATAGGTGCACGTGTCAAGAAGATTTTTTTCGACTAGGCCTATTATTTCAACAATAGATTAACAATACGCATCCTATTACATAGGCGTCTCTGTCTTGTTCCTCAAAGGAACATGTATCTCACACAACTCTAATTAATACGTGGTGTTTGATGGGTGATGAATTTAATTTATAAATATTTATAAGATAATAGGCATAAAAAAATATAGAATTGTATATCGTGCATAAAAAAATTAAAAATAGAATATACTTAGATATAAGAAGATATAGATTTTATTTTTGAATTTTTTTATAAATCTTTTAATATACATTTTCGAGTATCTAAAAAATGAAATATATATTCACTATTGAAAAAAAAACTTAAAATGTAATGTCATTATTAGAGCAATTTTACGAGTTTTTTGTTATAAATTTCTGAACAAAAATAAATACAGAGTGTAAGGCATTATTTTTTAAAAAATATTTAACCTTACATTTTGTATATATTTTTCTTAATTTTATAAAAAAAATTTACAATAAAAATTTTCAGAAAATTCCTACACAAACTTTGTTGTTACGTGACTTCAGTAGGACATCACGACGATAACGATAACGACCATGATCTATACGCGACTTTTCTACAATTCGGAGAAGGAGATATATTTTTAGACGCCATTGATTTTTCTTAGGTACTCTGGACACTAATTATTTGGGGGAAATATGATTGACGACGACAGTTGTGGAATATATTTAAATGAAATGTAAATGCTAAAATTATACATATGTTTTTATTTATTTTTAAAATATATATTTTACTTTAATTTAACGTTTTTTACCATTATATCTTCAATTAACTTAAAAACATATTAAATGATTAATTTTTTTTAATGTTAAATTTCCTTATCACCACTCCTAAAGTTTTGAATATAGGAGAAGGTATTTTAATTTAAAAAACATATATTCAGATTAATTAAGATTATTTTAGTAAAAAATTTAAAATTGAACTAAAATATAATGTAATTTTTAACTTCTAAAAAATATTTTTTTAAAAAAATAAATAAAGATTTACATTATTTTAACAAAATTCAAATATAACCTATGTGATTTACTCTTAAATGAAATACACCTAATTCGCACACAACCGACCATCTCGTTGTTGGAACTGAGGAATAGTGCAAAGTAAAATGTATTGATTTTAACAAGAAAATGTGAGATTTGTTTTTAATGTGTCGATGCGGTTAATAGGTTGCAATTAAAGAGTTTTTTTTATTTGTTTTTTTTTGGGGCCCAAGTATCTAAAAAGTTGTTTATTACATTATAATTTTCATTTTTTTTTTTGCATAATGAATTTCATTATGTCAATTTTGTTAGTGTTCTTGACATGCAAGGGCCATATATATATTTATTATTTTGTAAATCATTTTTATTCATAAATTTTTCTAATATTTAAAAAAAAATAAATCAAATCAATAATAATAAAGTTTTGAAATAAGAATTTTTATAAAAAAAATTATCGAAAGATTGAGTATGGTATTAAGTAGCCTAAATAGGTTTTTTGAATCATATATGACAAAATTAAAAATAAAAAGCTAAATTCTATTAGGCAAACTTTATTACACCCAAATATATATATATATAAAGCAAACTCGCCCTCAATGAAGGCAAGATAGTCTATACCTGAGACAATCTTAACTTGATTGATGGTAAACCGAGTTTTTAATTTTTATTTCTTAAAAAAAAAAAAGGCCATTCTCTCCTTAATTGAAGGATGGACCCAATATTATTCTTTTGCTTATGAAGTAAACTTCTTTTATAAAGTTATATCATATTTGATTATTTAAACACAAAGTTAATATAGTTTAAAATAGTCCAGTGATTAAAAAATATTGAATAAGTCAAGTAAATTAAATATTAGAAAAGAATTATAATTTTGTACAAATATGATAAAAAAAAATCGATTCATCAAAATAATGACTCTCTATTTCACAATACAACCTTCTTCCTTCTCGATATAGTCTCCATTACACCAATTATTCTATCATTTCAACAATAGATTAACAACAGGCATCCTGTTACTGCAGACATTTTTCTCTTGTTCCTCAAAGGAACATGTATCTCACACAACTCTTATTAATAGGTGGAGTTTGATGCGTGATGAATTTAATTTATAAATATTTATAAGATACTAGGCATAAAAAATATAGAATTGTATACCTTGCATAAAAAAGAATTAAAAATAGAATATACTTAGAAATAAGGAGATATAGATTTTATTTTTAAATTTTTTCTTCTTCATAAATTTTTTAAAATACATTTTCAAGTATTTAAAAATGAAATATATATATTCACTATTGAGAAAGAAAACTTAAAATGTAACGTTATAATTAGAGCACTTTTACAAGTTTTGATTTTTTAAATTTTTTTGTTATAAAATTTTGAACAAAAATAAACACATTGTGTAACGCGCTATTTTTTTTTTAAGTGTTTAACCTCACATTTTGTATCTATTTTTTAATTTTATAAAAAAAACTTACAATAAAAATTTTCAGAAAATTTCTACACAAACTTTGTTGTGTTGTCACTTCAGATATCAAAGAAAGCATCCCAAAAGAGTTGGTCTAACTAGTCGCGGAAAGGAAAGAGAGGGAAAGAAGAAATTGGATCTTTCAAAAAAGATGTCAACAGAGGACTACGATAAATGAGACAGAAACAAGGTGTCAACAGAGGAAGAAGATGTAATGAAGAGGAGCAATAAGCGTTTGAACTTTGACCCCCCGAAGAGGGACAAGATGATAGTGGATAAGGAAGAAGGAGTTAACAGGGAGAAACAACGAGATATGGAGGTTGGTTTGTCGTAGGCAAAACCCTCTAAACAAAGTTCAGGAAAACAGAAGGCTAATTTCTTACAAAGACTCGTTGCTCGGTTACAATGGGAGTGACAATAACCATGAAGTCGACTTGGAAGATGATGAAAAGTTGGACGCAGAAGAAGGTGAAGAGACCCCTATCTCGGATGAGATCAAAGAACTCATGAAAATGCACCCTGTGATACATGTGTTTGGGGAGGAATGGAGAGACTACTGTAGACCCTTGAGAAAAGCAATAGTTTTGACCTTGCTGGGGAAGTGTCTGAGCTACCGTTACCTGAAAGCTAAACTGCTGAAATTATGGTTATGGTAGATTTTGAATTAATTGACCTAGATAATAACTACTTTATTGCTAGATACGCTGAGGACGTGATTACCACTATGTTTTGAATGAGGGACCATGGGTGATCATGGAACAATATCTGGTAGTGAAACTTTGACCTAACACAGAAAAACTAGGGAAGATCGCCATTTGGGTGAGAGTCCCTAATCTACCAATTCAATTTTACAACAGGCACTTCTTGTGGAGATTGGGAAACCGAATTGGAAGAACGCTAAAAGTAGACACTAATACTCTATTCGCAGGCTTCTGGGAGGAAGGTCACATTGAATGCGGTCGCTTCACTTGAATCAGTGTAGAGGTGGACCTAAACAAGAAACTCGTGTCTAGAGTCATTGTCAGGAATGCAGTTTACAATGTAGAATACGAGGGGTTAAACTTAACTTGTTTTGGATGCGATAAGTACGGACACAAGAAAGAGGATTGCAAAAGCACAGAGTCTCTGTTAGTCAATGCGAACATCTAAATTCATAGTCCCACAAGACAAGAACCTAACACAGCACCAGAATTTCTCGTCCAATGAGGAATACGGACCTTGGATGCTTGTAAGAAGAACACCAAGACAAGGGGCAACTGCAATGAAGGCCTCAGAGTCTACCAAGGCAAATCCGCTATAATCCCCCTCAAGATTCGTGCAGAGGTAACATGCAAAACAGATCCAGATTTTCTGCTATTGCAGCCTTAAAAAATGACCCTATAGAGTTGGAACAGGAAGGAGGTCAGAGAGAGGAGACTCGGCCGACAATAGTAGGGGAACCTGGAAGAGGTGATAAGCAGAAAGTAGCAAGGAAGGATAATATTAAGCCAGAGATTCTGTAAAAGAGAAGACATCACATTAATGAAGAGCATAGGGAAAAAGAAATCCTCGAGATACCTCAGACAATATAGTTTGGAGACGAATCCCATAAATAGGGGCACCTTAAGCCCATTTGCGATTAATAGCAAGCCCAAAGCCAAAACTCACCAAGTGGTGCAGTGGAGTATTTCGATGGCAATAAACAAAGACAAGCTTAAAGCCCAAAACAAATCCTTTGCTATGTTTAGAAGGTCCACAAACCCGAGTATGAAGAAAGGGGCTCAGGTGGCGCTTAAGCATATAAATGGTCCGTCCAACCCTTTAGACCCGGGAGATAAACATAATATTTTAAGTTAGGAAAAGGAGATCAAGAGCCTAAAAGATATTGAAAAACTCAAAGAAGAACAGGAAATTATCATATTAATGCGCTATGCACAGAAACACCCTACCAGTGAAAACACGAGGGAGCTATTGGAGGATTGTGGCAACTCTGAAGTATACACTAACTTTATATAAGGACTGTTTGGCCAATTTCGTTCCCTCCCTTCATGAACTATGATGAATATAGGAAGTTGGAATTGTAGGGGAGCAGGTTCAAAGATGTTTCCCTTTTGAGTGAAGGACATGGTCAAAATGTATAAACTATCAATGCTTATTGTTGTGGAACCTCACATAAGTGGTTTCAAAGTAGATAAAGTGGTTCGCAAATTGGGCTTCTCTGACTAGATAAAGGTAAAGGCCACTGGGTTCGTAGGGGGACTTTGGTTCTTGTGGAAGGATGAGACCTTCAATGTTACTTACGAACACTCCTATGAGTAGCAACTCCTTCATTGCAATGTCTATTGCCATACCTTAAGGAAAACCTTTTGCATTACTGTTGTTTATGGAGACTCAATCCTTACCAATGGAAGAAAACTCTGGAGTAACTTGAAAAATATTGCAGATCATATGGATAAACCTTTGCTAGTCTTGGGGGACTTCAATGCCTATCTGGAGATGGAAGATAAGAAAGGTGGATCTCTACATAATTAGACTACTATGAACCAATTTTCTGAATGCATCCAACACTCTCGCTTAATTGACTTGGGATTCAGTGGACCTAAATTCACTTGGAGCAAAGGGGATCTTATGGAACATATTGATTGGGCCTTTGTTAACACTACTTGGATTCTCAATTTTGAGAAAACTAGAATTCAACATCTTGTTCAGTTTGGTTTGGACCACAGGGTGATATGCATAGCTTTAGAAGATAGTGATAAAGGAAGAAAGAGGAATGATCTTTTTAGATTTCATGCTGCTTGACTCCTTGAATGCTATTTTCCAAGAGTGGTTGAGGAAGCTTGGCAAGGTAATGATTAGGTTAATGAGCCTCAGATTTTGCTTCGAAAGCTAGGGAGTGGAGTACACACACCATGGGCAACATCTTCTTTCATAAAATAAAAATTATAAGTAGATTACAAGGCATAGATAATGCTCTTAACTCAAACTACAACACCCATTTGATTCGCCTACGCAAAAATCTTTGGGACGAGTATGAGAAAATCCTTGCCTAAGAGGAACTCATTTGGTTCTAAAAGTCCAGATGCAATTGGTTACTATAGGGAGACTGAAACACAAAATTCTTCCATGCCTCCACTATGATTAAGAGACAAAGGAAGAATATGGAGTCCATAAAGGATGAGAATGGTGTTTGGATCAATGATAGAGGTGCTTTAAAAAACATAGCCACAAAGTTCTTCCGGTAACTTTATACTAAAGATCAAGAGGTAAGGCCTAAGCTACCTATCTCAGGATGTTTCCCTAAGTTAAGTACAGAGGAATTAAGATACATTCAAAGAGAAGTTTCTGAACTTGAAATCAAAGATGCAACTTTTAATATTGGCCCTTACAAAAAACCAGGACCTGATGGGCTGCGGGCAATTTTTTTCCAAAGACAATGGAAGATGATCAAGGATAAGATGTGCGATTGTGTGAAGGAAGCCTTCAGATATCCGAAATTGATTGCCAAAATCAACCACACTCATATTGTTCTTATCCTTAAGGTTAATAATCCTAAGACAATGGAGGAATTCAGACCCATTTCATTATGTAACGTGGTGTTCAAAATCATAACCAAAATTATTGCTAATAGAATGAAAAGAGTTTTGAGCAAACTCATCACTCCAAATCAGCGTAGCTTCATCCCTAGGCATCACAGCAGTGACAATATCATTGTCACCGAAGAGGTCATTCACTCAATTAGATCCAAGAAAGGGAAGAAAGGGTATGTAGCAGTCAAAGTGGACCTAGGAAAAACCTATGATAGAATTGAATAAGAGTTTTTGAAAGATACCCTTAAAGAAATTAGCTTGAATGATCAGTTTAAATCTATTATTATGGCTTGCATTTCAAAGTGTCAAATGTAGGTGCTATGAGGAGTAGGGAACCTTTAAACCCTTTTTGCCCATCCAGAGGTGTGGGACAAGGTATCCCTTTGTCACCATACTTATTTGTTCTATTATGGAGTGCCTAGGGCATTGCATTAATTGGGCATTGGACAACAAATATTGGAAACCCATCCAGCTCTCACATAAGGGACCTCCAATTACCTGCCTTTTCTTTACAGATGACCTTTTCGTCTTAATACAAGTGAACTCAAATCAAATTGAAGTTATGAATAAATGCATGGAGATTTTCCGCCTTTCCTCAAGATAGAAGATCAACTTGAATAAAACCAAAATGTTCTGCTCAAGGAATATTCAATTCCATAGAGCTACTTATCTGAGTTAAATTCTGGAGGTTACTTTAACAAGTAACCTAGGGAAATATCTAGGTATACCTCTCCTTCATAACTAGGTCAACAAAGCCACCTTCAAGCATTTGTTTAAGAAACCCAATACAAGACTTTCATCATGGAAGGGTAAACTTTTAAGCCTTGCAAGAAGGAGTACTCTCATCCAAGTTATGGTGGCAGCCCTCCCTTGCTATATGATGCAAATTATGCACCTCTCTGTCTCTGTTTGTGAGGATTTGGAAAAAGCTAGTAGGAACTTTCTTTGGGGCTCCTCAGGGAAGAAAGAAAAATGCACTTGGTCTTTTGGAATGATGTTTGTAAACCAAAGGCTGAGGGAGGTAAAGGTATTGAGAACCTAAGGATATAGAATAAAGCCTTCCTTAAGAAAATTTATTGGGCTTTGGTGAAGCACCCAGATGACCTTTGGGTGTGCATTCTAAGATCAAAATATAAATATGGAGATGCACCTATTCCCAAAGTGCAAAAACACTACAATTCCTCAAATGTGTGGCTTGGTATCTCCAAAGTGTGGAAAGAGTTCCAATGTAGACTTAGATAGAGCATAAGAGACAAGACCCATGTAAATTTTTGGCTTGAACAATGGACACCCTTAAAAAATCCTATTATAAAATATACCACTAAGGAAATCCCAACAAATCTTAGACAGGTAAAAGTCAAAGACCTAGTGACCCCTGCTAAAGAATGGGACTTCAGAACACTTCAAGAATTGGTTCCAAACTTTATTTTACAAACCATAATCTACATCGTCCCTCTACTCTGAATGGAAGGAAAGACTCCATCAAATGGATGGCCTCACAAAATGGAGTCTTCTGTACTAGATCTGCTTATGAGAATCTAATGCATAAGGATAAAGAAAGTGAGAAACTAGTGTGGAACCAAGTGTGGAGGTGGCCTGTTCTTGAGAAAAATAGAAGCTTCTTATGGCTCCTAGCTCATGATTGGATACATACAAGATAGCTACTTACAACTTGAGAAATTAATGGCTTAGCTAAGTGCCCCTTCAAAGATGGGAAGACGGAAACAACTATCCATTGTATAAGAGACTGTGCTAGAGCTACTGCCATTTGGTGCAAAGTGGTGCATCCTAGACGGTAGAATGAGTTCTTTTCCTTACACTTGCAAGAATGGATTAGCTAGAATTACTGCAATACACCAAGGAACAAGAGACCGTACTAGAGCTACTGCCATTTGGTGTAAAGTGGTGCATCCTAGATGGTAAAATGAGTTCTTTTCCTTACACATGCAAGAATGGATTAGCTAGAATTACTGCAATACACCAGGGAATAAGAGAGTTGAGTCCCTACCTTGGCAAAAAGTTTTCGGATACATATGTTGGCTCCTGTGGACCTCTCGATGTGAGATGACATTTAAAGGCTACATAGTTAGTAATAAGGAAGTAATCTTCAAATGTTTAAATAAGGTTTCCTAGGATATCAACATTGAAAGAATACAGGGGAAGAAAGTCGAATAGTATGAGGAACGTTTGATTAGTTGGAAACTCCCAGGGGAGGCGTGGTTCAAAGTGAACGTTGACAAGTCGGTCAAGGCAAATAGATTGGCTACTTATAGGGGCATTATTAGAAATGAACTTGGCGAATGGGTTGCTGGCTTCAGAGGTAACCTTGGACGATGCTCTATAACTATGGCTAAGTTGTGGGGCATTATATGGGGTCTTAAACTTGCAAGAAAATGCAATTTGGAGAAGGTGGTGATACATGCTAATTCTATGGTTGCCCTAGGATTGATTAGGAACAAATGTGACGAGGTTCACCTATGCTTTAACCTAGTTGCTGAGATTCAGAGTCTTTTGCAAGGTAGCCAATGGTGCATTAGAATTGAGCACACCTTTTGAGATCACTGTGTTGACTGAATGGCGAACATCGCCCATGCTCTCCCACTTGGCTTTCAAGAGATCATGAGACCCCCTCTTGGTGTGGGACAACTCTTATTAGATGACATTTATGGAGTCTTACTTCCTCACCATGTGACTACTTAGTAGTCTCTTATTTTGTTTCCTGCTTTGGGCCTTGTCCTTACTATACTGAAAGGAAAAAAGAAAAAAGAAAGCATCCTAGACAAAGAGAAGAAAAAGACAACAACCACAATATATACATGACTTTTCTACACTTCGAAGGAGATAAGTTTTTAGACGTTATTGATTTTTCTTAGGTACTTTAAACACTTTAATAATTTGGGAGGAATATGACTAATAACAACAACCATGGAATATATTTAAACGAAATGTAAATGCTATATTTTTATTTATTTTTAAAATATATATTTTACTTTAATTTAACCCTTTTTTTACTATTATATCTTCAATTAATTTAAAAATATATTAAATTATTTTATTTTTTTAATAAATGTTAAATTTCCTCATCACCACTCCTAAGGTTTTGAATACAGAAAAGGATATTTTAATTAAAAAAATTATATATTCAGATTAATTAAAAATATTTAGTAGAAATTAAAATTAAACTAAAATATAGTGTAATATTTAACTTCCAAAATATATATTTTAAAAATAAATAGAAATTTACATAATTTTAACAAAATTTCAAATATTACTTATATGATTTACTCTTAAATGAAATACACCTAATTCGCACACAACCCAGCATATTATTGTTAGAACTGAGAAATAGTGCAAGGTAAAATGTATTGATTTTAACAAGAGAATGTGACATTTGTTTTTAATGTGTTGACGTGGTTAATAGGTTGCATATAAAGATTTTTTTTTGGCCTGAGTATCTAAAAAGTTGTTTATTACATTATAAATTTCACATTTTTTTTAGCATAATGAATTTCATTATATCAATTTTGTTAGTGTTCTTGACATGCATGGGCCATATATATATATATATATATATATATATTAATAATTTTGTAAATCATTTTTATTCATAAATTTTTCTAATCTTAAAAAAAAATAAATCAAATCAACAATAACAAAGTTTTGAAATAAAAACTTTTATAAAAAAAACATCTAAATATTGACTATGGTATTGAGCAGCCCAAGTGGGCTATTTGAATCGTATATGACAAAAAAAAAAAAGACAAATTCTATTAGGCAAACTTTATTACACCCAAATATTACAATATATATATATATAAGGCAATCTCGCCCTCAATGAAGGTAAGATAGTCTATACCTATTGATAGTGAGCCAAAGTTTTTTTTTTTTAAAAAAGGCCAATCTCTCTTTAATTGAAGGCCATGGGCCCAATATTATTCTTTTACTTATGAAGTTAATTTTTTTTGGAAAAAGTTATATCCTATTTGATTATGTAAATACAAAATTAATATAGTTTAAAGTAGTGAAGTGATTAAAAAAATACTAAATAAGTCAAGTAAATTAACTATTAAAAAAGAATTATAATGTTGTACAAATATGATAAGAAAAAATCTATTCATTAAGATAATGGCTCTCTATTTCACATTGCAGCCTTCTTCTTTCTCGTTATAGTCTCCATCACACCAACTATTCTTCTTCTTCTTGTGACAGATTAATCACATTAGCAACCAGTGGAAAATTTAAATCCAAGTAACTACACAAGAGGAATTAGCTTATGCAATGTCACAAACCCTTGATATGGTTCATGTGAGGATCCCCCATGTTCAAAATATTGGCTTCCATACTTGGCATTCAACATTGACAAATCATAAAATAGAGTCAAGAACAACCCATATTTGTTCCACATCTACAGTAGTGTCAATGCAAAGAGTAAGGTCTTAGGAGCTCTAAACTGAGATGGTGGTGAAATTAACACATAATGGAAGGGACCAATTCCTCTAAAGTCTCTACTTTAGTTGAGCAACATTAATGCCAAGGTATAGTAAAATGAAGTAACACCTCTGATCAATGTAATGCCATCACAATGTTGTCCCTCTTCTTTCACAATGTTTGTGACCATGGTAAATCATATATCGATAGAGCAAGTTGTAGAACTATCACATATGTTATTCCTTAAGAGTAGGCTTGGAGACCATTGCTTACCAGTATTGTGAGTTTGGCTAATGGAAGGGAATGTTTATGGAATGTAGCCCTTTGATAGTTGAGTTTCTTTGTTAAGATCTAATTCTATAGTTGTGCTATGGATGTACATTGTTATGGAATTAGCTTTGAGGCAAATGATGCATTAGTTCCCACATTGATTGCGTATTGTTGTCGCCTTCCAAGCTCATTGCTAGATACCACTTTGGACATAAAGACACCAAATGTTTATATACTAACTTAAAAATGACCTAATTTGGGGTAAGCCATAACTTGTTGCTCTAACCACCTTCTTTAATCTCTCTAAAGTGAAGTTAGCATCAACTTTCATTACTTTCACTATAGCATAGTTAAATGTCACACTCTCATTACTACCATAAATTTCTTTGTTTTCATATATGTATACAAGCTCCATCTTATCGCTTATTTTAATTCCTAATACATGAGTTATATATAAGAACATACAAAAATGTATAAATATCTATTTTTTTCAGAAATTTTCATAACCATATTTTTTAGCTTCATTTATCAACATTTATATAATAACCATATTAAACATTAGTTTACTCAACAAAATAACTATACCACTAGCAAACAAAATAATTTTGTATCATATCATGATCTAATTTTTCTACACTACTTATACTCATTGACTTTATTAATATTACCAATTTTAAATTCTTATCATTGTCCACAAAATTGAAATTCTTTATTTTTCCTCCAAAGAAATTATTAGTCTACCTTTAGTATTTTTTTTACTCTCATGCAAATGAAAGATTTTCCAAACTATAATTATTTTAAATTAATTTCACTAACAAATTAATTATGCGTTTAATGTTTCATACTTATTTTTACTATATTACATTAAATAAAATATGTATTTTTTTATTTTTATCTCAAAAAATAAATTAATATTCCACAAAAAAATTATGTTATTTTCACAACATAAAACAAATTATTAAGACAAGTACAAAATTACACAAAGGTATAACTATTGAGAAAAAAACATAACTTTTGCGATAGTGGCTTAATAGGAGTTAAAGAAACTATTGCAAAACCCAATCATAACTGCATTTTTCACAATTGTCGTTAAGACACTCATTCTCATTGTGGTTAAACATCAATCACCATTAGGGAAGAGTTTCCTAATGACAATTGTCTTAAACCTAAAGGTGGTTGATTACAAACCATCCTTACGATTTGTCCTAATGGTGGTTATACCATAACCACCACTGGAACAAGCCTTAACAGTGGTTCCATAGAATAGCTATTAAGACCATTACATAATCCCCATAAGAGGGAATCAAATTAAATATGATTCGAAGCCTCCCATCATTTCATTAGTTGCCCTACCCTTTTCCTTTCTCCTCTACGCCACTAACATCAATACACATGATGCTCACCAGAATAATGACACTGCAAGTGTACGAACTGTAGGAATAGTAAGTGAGGAGTCAAGGTCGTTCCCTCAAAGAATCAATATGATTAGTGATTAGACATTAGATTTCTCATATCCGTTTTAGTTAAACAAATCAAGTTGTGATGGAATTTTTATGAAAATTAACTCAAGTGCAATTAACAGTAATAAAAAATAGTTCTAATAGAAAATAAGTAATAAAAGACACCCTAGGAATTCTAATCCCCTTTTTACACAATGCCAATTATTTTCCTTTTTAATTAATTAGCTTAATGTCAATTTTAGAGTCAAAGGTCTAATTAGGTAAAAATGTCTTTCGATCCATTTAAACCTATATATCAACTCAACTCTTTGATGTCTCAAATGAGAAGTTAAGATACAATTAAGCTCAGACCTTATCTAGACTACCTAGGGCCCTTGAGTATATCTCTATCTCAAGTGTAAATTAGATTATGTCTAATCTTAAGTTGTTTAATTAATAGTCTATAAGTAATTCCCTTCTCTCAAAGACTAACTATAAAACCTATAATCAAATTAGAGGTGGTCAATTAATAGAATGAAACCATAATTCAGATTAAGCACTAAAATCTTCAATAATCCAACATAATCAAAAGGAAAATAATATCCAAAGCTTAAAGGTTCATAAAATCCCTAAAGATTACAAAATTTGCCACTTATGACTTGAAATCCACAGATAAACTCAGTAAATATATCGTCAAATACATCAACTTAAAGAGAAGATGGAGCAGAAACACCTAATCAGAAGAATATTAGATAGAATCAATGATTTCCTGATTAATATGAAGCTTCCCCAATACCTCTTGTGTGTTTTCTCACTCTCCTAGTTGATTAGAACGCCTCCTCTTTGCTGAATGCCAAAACCCTAGCTTCCTCTCTTGTTTTTTAGCTCGCAAATCAAAGCTGTGTTTCAAAGGCTGACCTCGTTATGGCAAGGGGTGACTCTCGCTATAGCGAGAACTCATAGGCACCCAGATTTTTACTGATCTCACTACTGCCGCCGCTATAGCTAAGAGCTCCTTGAAATTTGTATGCATCGCGACTTCACTATGCGAAGTGACATCCTTGCTACAGCGAAAGCGCATCCTCGCTACAGCAAATTGTGTTCTAGCTGTAACAAGGGGACTTGTTCCACTTGACTTTTTACTTTTCAGCTTCCCTCTCTTTTCTTATTTCTTTCTACAATCTTCTACTTTATCCTGAGATAAAAATCAATTATAAAAATGAGGCTCAAACTGATAAAGATATTGCAATTGAAACATTTTCTTTATTTTGTTTGATTGAATACAAATTTAGCCATATTAGTCAAGAGAAAAGTACTTTGCCTCCCTAATTTATCATAAAATGTATTCCTTTCTCAACCAAAATTAGGGACTCATCAAACTCCCCCACATTTAGATCCTTACTTGTCCTCAAGTAATTCCTAAAAAATATCAATCAATGTGGTTGTTAACTAATTCTTTTTCACGATAAACACCCAATCAATCAAAATTTTAGATTCCCCCACACTTAGAATGAAACCAATCTTAGAAGCAGAAGCTCAGTAAAACTCAAATTGAATTTCGAAACCAATGTACTCATAGCAACACCCTCTTGATTTCTAAAGTGTGTGTGTGCTCCACAGACAAATTTTCTTTAAAGAAGCAATCAAGTAACCTTCAATAAACCTTCAATGTACTTTTAAGATCCAATCTAACTTTCTACTTTAACTTCAATTGTCAGAATTCATTAAGAGAGGTATTTATTGTTCAACAGAGTACTACTCTCAGCACAATCATTCTCATTCTTTTTTTTTCTTTTTTCTTTTTTTGAATGTATCCCTCTCAAATGATAATTAGATATCCATCATAAGCAAATAAATTTTGGGAGATCTAAAAAAAATAAATGGGGGCTAACTAAAGAAAAAGCTTAAATTACTTCAATAATCATCTTGTTGAGAAGTGCTTCTATTATGGATGCATAGTACAACTACATTACTTGCTTTATTCATTTTCAGTTTGCCTAACCTCCACATTCATTGTTTAGTATTTATCTAAAGCAAGAGGGGCTGAATCTAGTTAAAATTGGGGGCATTATGGTGGACTGATTATTATTGATATAATTCTCTTTATTATTTAAATCTGTATGTTTGCCTAGCCTATATTTACCTTCCCCCACACTTAAAGATAACATTGTCCGCAATGTGTAAAAGAAGAGATACCAGAATAGAAAAAGAGAAGTAGATTGGGGCGGAGGTAAGGGATGTAAAGAGATAGAAAGAAACGGGACTCCCTTGATAAGAAAAGTCAAGGATGAGAGGGATGTGTGCAAACAACTCCTGTATTTGAGAGACCAAAAATATATAAAGACCACGTAGCAAATAGTAAGTTGGCATTAGATATACGACATTAATTCTAAAACTAGCCAGTGCATAATCCAAAAGCATGATGATATATAGTAATCCATATATAGTTATCCAAAATTTAAAGCAAAGAAATAAGAAAGATCATGCAAATAACAAAAAAGCTCTAAGAGTCAGAGGGCCTAGGCATATCCTGCAGTGTAGGGTCTTGTGGCAGAACAATGACCGAGGACTGAGGAACCTTTGGAGGTGGAAGTGGAGGGGCAGGCCTAATATAATCCACAAGCATCTGCAAATGATCCTTCATTGACAAGACATGCCCTTCTAGCCTGTCAATGGACTCTCTCACCTAGCCTTCAAACGGAGTTTGAGGTGGTGCATCCTACATCATTAACTCTAGAGTACCCACACACTGCTATGGAGGAGGTGGTGGAGATGCTTCAGGCTGTGCTTGTGTTGGTGCTTGGTGTCTGCGGGGTCTTCCTAGCTCATCCTTCATGCTGTCATATTTAAAAGGCCCCTTAAGCTTGAACTGAGCATCATTTTTAGAGACTCGGCTACCCTCAATTGTGAGTAACTCTATAAGCATGTGGGGGTATGCCAAGTTTGCCCTATCTAACCTTGCCACTTGCTTGAAATTGAAGAACATAAGATGGGGAATATTTACCCGCTACTTGGTCATGAGGCACCAAGTCAACACAGCTCGTTCTTGGATCATGTCGGACCCATGAGAACTTGTCAAAATGTTACTGGTGATGAATTGCAGCCAATATCGAGCAAACTTATTCAGTTGGTTAACGGGATATACTTTATTAACTAGCCTTGCTCGTCCTTCATTCGTAATGGTTGTCTCCACCTCTTCCCATGGAATAGACTACGGATTCTCTAAGTAAGACTAGAAGGCACATTCTGCGACATCAAGTAATTCATAAAAGTCTTGAATGACCTTCTCATTGATTCGTACCGAGACAAAGTGGTAATAGTATTCATCCTTGTCCTCCTCGATGTCTTCAAAATTGGCATAAAGTTCTTGGATCATAAGAGGAATCCAATGCACTAACTTTTTTGTGAAACCTTGTAGTCCATGCCATTCAAAGTCACTGTAAGTAAGATCCAAGACGTGGGGCTCATAGTATCGATCTTCAACTACCCTTCGGTCAGAGAAAAGTCGCTTAAAGCAAAATTCGGCTCTAGAAGAAGCAAATCGGTCCCTATCGTAAGATTTCTTCTTTTGCTTTGAAAAAGAAGCTTCAGCGATCTTTGTCTGCTTTTTGGGAGCCATAACTCTAAAATTCAAATAACAATAAGAAAGAAACTAGTGTTAGCAATTATAGCAAACCACAGAACAAGCAGGAGAAATGCGCTATCTAAAGGCATAGTAATGAAAAGGGAAAATTTGTAAATCAAATGAATGTTACATGCCCATAATATGGAAATGAACCTCTGAGAGCAAACAAGGTGTTAGGAGAAAAGAAACTATAGACCGTTGTTTGCTGGTCTATCTCACCACCTAAATAATGTTTAAACCTTTGACCATTTACTTTAAATTGATCTCCTGACTTCTCATCTTTAACTTCGATAGCTCCATAAGGTGTCGTAGAGACCACTTTGAATGGACCAGACCACCTGGATCTCTCAACTTACCTGGAAACAACTTCAAACGAGAATTATAAAGCAACACAAGGTTTCCAGGTTCAAACTTTCTTAGTAAGATATGTCTATCATGAATTCTTTTGGTCATTTCCTTGTAAATTTTAGAACTTTCAAAAGCCTGCAATCTAAACTCATCTAACTCATTTAGTTGTATCAGTCTTTTCTCACCCACTTTATCCATATTAAAGTTCAATTTCTTTATAACCAAAAATGCTTTATGCTTTAGCTCAATGGGCAAATGACAAGCTTTGCAAAATACTAATTGATAAGGAGACATACCTATTAGAGATTTAAAAGTTGTCCTATATGCCCATAAAGCATCATCGAGCTTATTCGTCCAGTCCTTTCTAGTAGGACTCTGTTTTTTTCAAAATTCTTTTTATTTCTCTGTTGGACACTTCACTCAACCTGTTAATTTGAGGGTGATATGCCAATTCTATCTTATGGGAAACTCCATATTTTGCAAACAAACCTTTGAACAACTTATTGTTAAAATGAGTCTCCTCATCACTAATGATTGCCCTAGGTGTGCCAAATCGAGTAAAAATATTCTTTTTCAAAAATCGCACCACCATATTGGCATCATTAGAATGACAAGCTACAACCTCAACCTACTTACTCACATACTCAACAGTGACTAATATATATTGATGGTTCCTAATTGAAACAAAAGGCCCTATAAAATCAATACCCTACACATCAAACAACTCTACCTTAAGAATACTAGATTGGGGCATTTCATGCCTCTTTAAGATCTTACTTGTTCTTTGACATGCATCACAACAACAAACAAACAAGTAAGCATCTTTAAATAATGTAGGCCAATAATATCTAGATTGCAACACTTTGTATGCAGTACGTTGGCCACTAAAATGACCACCATAAGGAGCAACATGACAAGCATATAAAATATCATTTTGTTCAGTTTGAGGCACACACTTTCTCAAAATTTGGTCAGCACACTTCTTATATAAAAAGGGTTCATCCTACATAAACCATTTCACATCATGCAAATTTTTTTTCTTTTGATGAGACTTTAATTCATCAGGCACAATACCACCAACTAAGTAATTAGCATAATCAGCATACCAAGGCACAAACATACTATTCACAACAAATATAGACTCATCAAGAAAACTCTCATTAATCAAAAAATCATCCACACACTCAGAATTATTCACAATCCTAAATAAGTGATCAGCAACTTGGTTTTCAGTTCCTTTTCTATCAGTAATTTGCACATCAAATTCTTGCAATAATAAAACCCATCTAATCAACCTAGGTTTAAATTCTTTCTTACACAACAAATATCTTATAGCAGTATGATCGGTATGAACTATGACTTTAGTGCCCATCAAATATACTCTAAATTTCTCAAAAGCAAAGACAATAGCAAGCATTTCCTTTTCAGTAGTTAAGTAATTTACCTGTGCCAGCTAAAGTCTTGCTTGCATAATAAATAGGATGAAAGATCTTCCCATATCTCTGGCCAAGTACAGCTCTAACTGCATAATTGCTTACATCGTACATGAGTAGTAACCAGTTATGAGCCATTATAATTGGTGCTATGATAAGTCTGTGCTTAAGCTCTTCAAAAGCTTTCAAGCAAATTGCATCAAACTTGAATGGGCTATCCTTTTCATGCAATTGAGATAGAGACTTCACTATCTTTAAGAAATCCTTGATGAATCTTTGATAAAACCCAACGTGTCCCATGAAACTTCTAACAGCTTTCACATTGGTAGATGGTGGTAATTGCTTAATAACTGAAATCTTAGCCCGATCCATCTCCAATCCTCTTTTTGACACCTTATGTCCCAGCACTATATCTTCACAAACCATGTAGTGACACTTTTCCTAATTGAGAACCAAATTGGTATCCTCACGTCTTTGTAAAACCTATGTCAAATTATCCAGACATTCATCAAAAGTGATGCCAAACATTGAGAAGTCGTTCATAAAAGACTTCCATGATGTGTTCAATTAGGTCAGAGAAAATTGACATTATACATCTTTGAAATGTAGCAGGAACATTACACAATCCAAAAGGCATTCGTCTAAATGCAATAGTTCCATATGGACATGTGAAAGTGATTTTTTCTTGATCCTCAAGAGTGATTGCAATTTGATTATAGCCAGAATAGCCATCCAAGAAACAAAAGAATTATTTTCCTACTAACCAATCTAACATCTGATCGATGAATGGAAGTGGGAAATGATCCTTTCTTGTAGTTGTGTTCAACTTCCTGTAGTCCATATAAACTCTCCAACTTGTAACTGTTCTTGTGGCAATCATTTCATTATTCTAATTGTTCACCACTGTCATTCCTCCCTTCTTAGGGTCACATTGCATTGGACTTACCTAGTCACTATCCAATATGGGATAGATCATACCAATATCAAGTCACTTGATAATCTCTTTCTTGACCACTTCTTTCATTATAGGATTCAATATCTTTGATTCTCTATTGATTTCTTATGGTCATCTTTTAAGAGAATTTTGTACGTGCAAATGGCTGGACTAATCCCTTTTATATCGGCTATAGTCCAACCAATGGCCCTTTTGTGCTCTTTTAACACTTTTAGCAGCTGTTTTTCTTGGAGAAGTGTTAATGCAAACGAGACTATGACTGGTAACGTCTCTCCTTCCCCCAAATAAGCATATTTAAGATGTGGTGGTAGAGATTTCAACTCCAAAATTGGAGGCTGCTCAATGGATGGTAGGAGAGCATGACCTTTTCACGAAGCCAGCTCCAATGATTCAAATTGCTCAATCTGCTGAGTCACAGGTCTAAATGCATTAAGTTTGTGCTCAACTTCCATTTTCATCACCTTTCCTATACTTGGTTTACCAACAAATACTACTTCAAGAGGATCGGTGAAAGCAAAATAATTCAACTCTTCTTGAATTACCTCTTCAACAATAGACACCCTTGAGCATTATTCTACACTATTCAGATGCTTCATAGCTTTTTCACACTAAAGGTGACTTGCTCATCTCCAAGCCTCATTATAATCTCTCTTTTTTCCACATCAAAGAGTGCTTTGCTAGTAGCTAGAAACGGCCTCCCTACTATCAATGCGATATCTCTATCTTTTTTAATATCAAACACAATAAAATCAACAGGATAAATGAAAGGGCTAACCTTCACTAGCACGTCTTCAATGATCCCATGTGGATAAGAAAAGCTTCTATCAACCAATTGCAAAGTGACAATTATTGGGTTGGGCTCACCCATTTGTAGCTTTCTAAAAACAGATAATGGCATGAGGTTTACAGTAGATCCTAAATCACAAAGTACTCGACCCTCAAATTTGTCCCCAATCATGTAAGGGATAGAAAAAGAACCAAAATCTTTACACTTAGTCAGAAGATTGGATTTGAGTATATTAGTGGTCTCCTTTGTTAAGGCCACTGTTGCAAATTCAGTGAATCGCTTCTTCTTGCTAAGCATATCCTTAAGGAACTTAGCATATTTAGGCATTTGGTCTAAAGCCTCAGAGAAGGAGATATTGATGTGGAGTTACTTAAACATGTCCAAAAACTTCTTATATTGCTCATCAAAGACTTTCTTTTGCAATCTTTGTGGAAATGGAGGCAATGACACCACTTTAGGATGCACCACTGTCTTTTCTTCAGTTGCATTCGACTTTTCCACTTTAGATTTCCCTTTCTTGTCCTCTTCTTTTGCATTCAAACTAGCAGTCTTTTCCTCTTTTTCCTGTTGAAGTTCTTCATCTTCAATTTGAATAACATCTGATGGACCCTTAGAAATTACCTTGTTTAGCTCCTTCACTTGAACTTGTACTTCAGGGAGCTCTTTACCACTTCTCAAAGTGATAGCTTTACATTCTTCCTTGCCATCTCTCCTTGGGTTAGGAATTGTATCACTTGGCAAACCTCTTTGATGCAGTGCATTCACCGCAGAAGCTAACTGCCCCATTTGCACTTCTATATTCTTAAGAGAGGAATCCACCCTTGCATTAATACTAGCTTGCTCTTTATTATTCTTGATTTGAGTGGTCATAAACTTAGCTAAAACATCCTCTAAATTAGTTTTGGGTTCTTGAATAGGCACATTTTGCCTTGTCACATGAGAGAATCCAAGAGGTTGAGTTGGCCTTGTTCTAGAAGATGATGGCTGATTGAGTGATGGACCATTCTTCTAAGAAAAATTTAGGTGATTACGCCATGCAAGGTTATAGGTGTTTGAGTAGGGGTTGTTTTGAATCTTCTGAAAGTTCCCCACATAATTCACTAATTCTGATTGCATAAATATCAGGCATTAGTCTTGCATATGTATCTCACCACACTGCTCACATGCAATATGAGTGACTTGTGTAGAACACACATTCAAAGTAGTCTTCTTTTGCACTTGCGATTCTAGCAGATCAAAACACTTGTTCAATGTTGCTAAAATAGCAGCTAGCTAAGCAGAAGAATCCTCTTTAGTATTAAAAGTTTGGGGAATTGCTAATCTTTCATCCCCTCTATGAGAATAACTTTCAGACAGATTATCCAGTACCTTCATCACCTCATCTATTGGAAGTTGGCCATAACTACCATTAAGAATTGAGCTAGCATAGTGTCTGGCTATGCATTGAATCTGGTGCAAAAGTTTTGTACAATGGCCCATTCATCCATGCCATGACTTGGACATTGTCTCATCAAATGTTTATATCTTTCCCAAGCCACATAAGGGTGCTCATCCAGTAATTGATTGAAGTTGATTAAAGCACGTCTAGCATCAGCAATTTTGTTATTTGGAATGAAGCGAGCTCTGAACTTTGCTTCTAAGTCATCCCAATTGTTGATAGATCTTTCTAGCAAATTTAGCAACCATTCTTTTGCATCATTTTTGACAGAGATAGGGAATAATCTAAGCCTTAAGACATCCTTGGGCACTCCATTCTGTTTGAAAGAGTCACAGACTTCCAAGAAAGATAATATGTGTCTATTAGCATCGTCCGTTGACTTACCACAAAACTGCCTATTCATCTGAAGCATTGAAATCATTACTGGCTTTAACTTAAAGTTGTTCGCCTGAAAATCGGGTACTACAATGCTAGGCTAAGTAGTTCTCATGGTTCTTCCCACACAATCCTTGATAATCTGATTCTGATTATCCTTGTGTGCCATATTCATAGCAGGAACGTTTATCCCACTCTCAGGTTGAATTAGCACAGACCCCTCAGCCAAAATATCCATCAAATTCCTTATTTTTCTAGGTGTTCTCTTGGATATAGTTTTAGGTGGCATAAACTAATGTACCTGTGAAAACAAAGGAGCACAGATCAAGAATCGAACTAAACTAAAGAAACCAAAAGGTAATAAACCAAGAATTTACTAATAAAATTACTGCAACTAACAAATGAAAGCATAAGTAAACAAGAAAGTAAATGAAAAGAAACTAAATGCTTAAGCTAAAACTACTCAGAGTCCTCTAATTCTCTTCACCAATTGCCTTGATTCCCCAGCAACGGTGCAAAAAACTTAATGCTTACCAGAATAATGACACCGCAAGTGTACGGACCATAGGAATAGTAAGTGATAAGTTAAGGTCGCTTCCTTAGAGAATCAATACGATTAGTGATTAGGCATTAGATTTCTCATATTCGTTTTAGTTAAACAAATCAAGTTGTGATGGAATTTTTGTGAAAATTAATTCAAGTGCAATTAACAGTAATGAAAAATAGTTCTAATCGAAAATAAGCAATAAAAGACACCCTAGGAATTCTAATCCCCTTTTTACACAATGCCAATTATTTTTCTTTTTAATTAATTGGCTTAATGTCAATTTAAAGTCAAAGGTCTAGTTAGGTAAAAATGCCTTTCAATCTATTTAAACCCATATATCAACTCGACTCTTTGATATCTCAAATGAGAAGTTAACATACAATTAAGCTCATACCTTATTTAGACTCCCTAGGGCCCTTGAGTATATCTCTATCTCAAGTGCAAATTAGATTATATCTAATCCTAAGCTGCTTAATCAATAGTCTATAAGTAATTCCCTTCTTTTAAAGGCTAACTACAAAACCTATAATCAAACTAGAGGTGGCCAATCAATATAATGAAACCATAATTCAGATTAAGCACTAAAATCTTCAATAATCCAACATAATCAAAAGGGAAATAATATCCAAAGCTTAAAGGTTCATAGAATCCCTAAGGATTACAAAATTAGCCACTCATGGCTTGAAATCCACAGACAAACTTAGCAAACATATCATCAAATACATCAACTTGAAGAAAAGATAGAGTAGAAACACCGAATCGAAAGAATATTGGACAGAATCAATGATTTCCTTATTAATATGAAGCTTTTCCAACACCTCTTGTGTGTTTTCTCACTCTCCCAGTAGACCAGAATGCCTCTTCTTTGCTGAATGCCGAAACCCTAGCTTCCTTTCGTGTTTTTTAGCTCATAAATCAAAGCTGTGCATTTTAGAGGCCGACCTCGCTATGGTAAGGGGTAGCTCTCACTATAGCAAGAGCTCATAAGCACCTAGATTTCTGTTGATCTTGTTACTGCTGGCACTATAGTTAAGAGCTCCCTGAAATTTGTATGCATCGCGACTTCACTTTGGCGCAGTGACTTCCTCGCTACAGCGAATTGTGTTCTAGCTGTAGCGAAGGGACTTGTTCCACTTGCCTTTTTACTTTTCAGCTTCCCTCTCTTTTTTCATTTCTTTCTACAATCTTTTACTTTCTTTTGAGATAAAAATTAATCATAAAAATTAGGCTCAAACTAATAAAGATATTGCAATTGAAACATTTTCTTTATTTTTTTTGATTGAATACAAATTTAGCCATATTAGTCAAGAGAAAAGTACTTTTTCTCCCTAATTTATCATAAAATGTATTCCTTTCTCAACCAAAATTATAGAGTCATCAACAACACTAGTCACTTTGTTGATTATTGAAGACCCTTCAACATTCGTCCATTGTAGTAACTTTGGCCACCTTTAAAGCTTCCTCTTCATTTTCACTAAAGCTTTTGCAAATGGCCACTCTCCACTAAGAGCAGCATTGCCTTCTTCCCTTATGACCATCGAGACCTTATCTGTAAGTCATTGCAGTGGCTCTAATAGCCAATGCTCATCCATTCGTCTATCGTATAATGGAGGAATTTGTATGACATTTTTTATTTTAAATCCATTTGTGTGCAATTTTCCTTTATTTTTCTCTAATTTTTCCTTTAGGTAAGCATCTCCTTCATTTGTTTCTTCATTTGGCTTGGATTTGTATGCATATATTAGCTTGAATGAGTTGCTATAATTGGGTGAACTTTTGCTATCAATTAAATGCTATAATGAGATTTTTTTTTTTGGCTTTTTTTTTATGTATTATTCTTTCTCTATGCATATCCCAGGTCATTGTTCTGTTTCTTACATGCTGCTTATGCTTAAACCAAAGCAATTTACAAGATAAAATATTTTGGTTAGTATCTATAAGAAATTAGTGTACACACATAATTTTTGAAGTGTCAGACAAGTTTCTTCCAATGGTTGAAGTTTTTAACTAGAAATTTTTAACTATTAATTAGGAAAGTGAAAGAATTAAATTTTAAATTTAAATTTATATAACTACTTCTATAGATAAAAATTCTTAAAGAGGCATATTTGATAAAAGGAACTAGTGGTTAGTGTTTTTTTTTTTTGGCAAATGGAGAATTTAATATTAAGAAGATTAAAATAAAGTTTCTTATGTATTTATTATCAAACTTTTTAATAAAAACTTAACATGTAAAGATATTTATTTTAAAGACCTAATTAAGTATGACAAATACTTAAGAAATATTTAACTTTTGTTGTTTTGTAAAATTATTAACTTTTTTTTAATCCTTTATTGTATATTTTGATTAAATAGAATGGAATTTATTTTAGTTTTTTTGATTAAATACTTGTTGAAGTATCTTTGGACATGTATATTAATTATTCAAGCTTTTTACTGATTGTACACTAATTTAGTTAAGCAACAAGGTTGATTAATAAATTAATAATTTATTAGCTACAAGAGTGAAAAAGATAAGGATACTAGCTGCAAGAGTGAGTCATTTCAACCTTAATGCTTGGAAATATTATTTTCAAATAGAGAAGTAAATTGGAACTTGTCTAGGTCCACTATCTTGCATCTTTTACTTATGCATGTATTTGATGATTTCTTATGGTTGGTTATATATGTTTTATGTCTATCAAATTCTTATGCTAGTTTCCTTTTCTTTTTTCTTTTTTTAATTTAAAAGAATCTTGAAGATGAAGAGGTTTTTTAAGGAGAGTAGTTCAAGCCCCTCTTGCAAAGGTAATGGATCTAGCACCAAAAGTCCCCTATCGGGTTTGACTATTAGTGTTGTGGATAACCAAGGTACTTAGATTCAACAGTTCCTCCATTGTCTAGGGAACCCATTGAGGTTCCAACCACCCATTTAGGCATTGATAATATTAATGCCTTCCTTGCCGATGAAGATGGCAATAGGAACAGCGTGGTGAGCTCACATGACTAAAAGCAAAAAGAAATTGGATGGTTCATATTGTTGGTAAGGAAGATAATGAGCTCAAGTGTGCTGAATTGATTTAATGTAATTTTGTACACAAACTTTAATTTTGTAGATAAGCAAGGACAAGTTAGACCTAATCAATTAACATCGCTAGATGTTTGGGTCCTTCCTCTAGGGTAAAGGGTTGTTGTGGACTAGAATGATCAAGACTAACAGATTGGATAGGGAGGTGGATTGTGAGGTGTTTTCTTAAGGAATGTTGGAAAAAATTTCATAACATTTCCCATTAGCTACCTGAGTTGGAAGAGTGTTCTAGCTAAGTACAAGAATGACAATTTTAGGGATAATATATAGGTAGCAAATTGATTATTAAATATTTTATGGCTCATTCACATTAATTTATATTACTTGAGAACTATATTTTATGTTGTAGACATACTTTGCCATCAATGATAAGGAGCATAAGAGTCACTATCTTAGGTCCATTGGAACTAAGTGGCAATAGGCCTAAAAGTATTTGTACAATGGGGTACAAGATGGCACAAATTAAAGGCCAAAGATGAGCTATAAGTCATTGTACCAAAGGGCATTCTAAAGGAGCAATGTGCATTGTATACACAGTATCAAGAAAACCTGAGAACTAAGGTAATAATATTTTCTTATAATATTTTTAGTATTCTTCATAGATATCATTAATGTGTTTTTGTCAATCACTAATAGATTGTGGCGAAAAATAAACAAAATAGACAAAAGTAAATGATTCCTCATACTAGCAAATTAAAGAGTGTTGCATAAAAAAAAGGCTAAAATGGTAAGTTTATTTTGATAAATAGTACAACTGAACTTTTGATGTACTTTGAGATATGTTACAATATTTGTTTTAAACTTTGTAGGAGATTGAGAGTGAGGCCTAGTCACCTGAAGAGATGTGTGGACTACCACACATAAAAGGTAGGACGGATATTCAATCAATGAGGGAGCCAAGGTGATCATTGTATGTATACAAGCTATATGGGAATAAAGTGTTAACTCTTAATTTAGTTAAATAAATGCATTGCTAAAATGATATATTGTCTTCTATTTTGCTTGAATTTACAAGAGAAGATATCAATCCATTAGGCTCAGGGATCTTCTTAGCATATTACAAGTTAGGATTCATTAGGTTTAGCTTTAGAAAGGCAAAAGCACCCTAGTCAAATCCAAGGATTAGGATTAGGTGCTTGCCCATCCTAAGTGTTCAGCCACTTTGCTCACTTCCACAGAGGAACTCCATGGTTTGGGCCTTCTTATGTAGAGTTAGAGAATAAGGTGCAAGAACTTATATTACAATTAAAATAGATGAATGCAACTTTGGCATTCCTCTTCCAAAATTTCTAGGGTTAGGTGCCACTTGAATTTGCTAGTATTGGCATTCAAATGGTAATATGATAAGCTTTTCATTCTACTTAAATTATATGAATGAACTTTAATTTCTTTTAGACTTTAATTTGTTAATGATAACATTTTACTTTTATTTTTAAGTAAAGTAGTAAGATAATAGAAACTTTAAGCAATAACTTAGTTACCACACTCTTATAATAAAGATAATTAGTTGAGTACTTTAATTATATATGAATTTAATTTTTAATGGGAATATGAACTTGGCAATTTTAATGAAAAATTATGGAACAAATCTATCTAAACTTCAGCTGTACAGGTTTGTATAACTACTAATACAAGGAGGAAAAAAATAGAGATTTAAGAAAGTGAGAAAAAAAATTAAATTTTGGAACAATTTAAACTACTACTAAAAGTTTTGTAATATTTAACGTTAGTTAGAGAACCATAGTTAAATCATGGTTTAACTATGGTTAGGACAACCACCATTAATCCTAGTTTAACGACAACAATCCCTGTTGTTATTGAAAACTATGGTTAAACCTTTCCTAATAGATGGTTCAATTTCAATTAAGGGGTGTAGTAGCAATAAACCGTAGTTAAATCCTTTTTTTTTAGTAATGTATTCTAGTCTAAAAATTTTTTTTGCCTACACAAAATTTTATCCACCTACAACAAAAAGCTTGCTTCAAGTCATGACACAAATGTGGATCCAAACAAAATTTTCTCCACTTATAATGGCAAACCCAACTTAGTGTAGAGAAATGAAAGAGGGGACTAGAGTGGAGATGACAAAATAGCATGAGAGAAGAAGGAAAATGCAAGCATATGGAAGACTTGCATGCAAGAGGGCTTTTTATAGTCATTTTTCAGGGTAAAATCATGATTCTCGCATATTGCCAAAGGGTAATTGCATCCAAGACACACCAATCAGTAGCAGATGTAACCTAGCCCTCCAATCTACTTGTATGCTACTCATCAAACCAATTTATCTTCCTTCTTTATTATCGTGTTGGGATCAAATTGAATCCAACAGATAGCTCTATCTCACTATCAATGATAACGAGTTATGGCTGCAAGATTGTTTGCCTTATGTAGGGCTATCTCATTGTCAATGAAGGCGAGACACCCTTAATTGAAAAAATAGTTTGCAACAATGTGTAATAAAATTTACCTAGTAGGATTTTTTAAAAAGATTTTTTTTTTTTAGTTTTTGCCATATATGGCTCAAAAAACTAGCACAGGTATTATATATTACATGCTTATATATTTGTATTCATTAGTGAATCTTCCGGTATTTTGAGCCAAATGTTATTGTATAAAATATTTTGTTGTCAGATCCTTACCTAATAAAAATATTACACTCATATATTATATTTTTTGAAAACTCGATGATATTACCACCAGTTTTCTTATATTTTTGCTTTTTTTTTTAATTTTAATATTTTCAAGATTTCAATGACAGTGCCACAAAGTTTATTGAAACTGGCATTGCCATCGGGTGTTGCGAAAAGGAGATGGCTATGGTATGGCTCCTCGATAGAAGGTGTGGATGCGTGTGGTTTATATTTCTCTTCGTTCCATTGGTTAAGAACCCGAGAAAAGAACACACACATACTCTACTACTCCTATGCTGCAAGAACCCCTTGAGTTCGTCTCTTATCCACTTTCCCATCTTTGCTATTCACTCTGCTCTTCCATTACGCTGCATATCCGCTTAAACCTTGCTGTGTTAAACGATCAAATACCTTCCACAACCCTTGAAGCCCACAACAATCACGAAGATGAGCACATTAGAGAAATCGACGCCTTAACTCCACAGCGATCACTAAGGTCTCTTTTCAATCCTTCCTAATTGTTTACTTACATAGGAGGCGTTTAAAGCCAAATCAACATCTACCTACAAGCGTTTTTCTGCACTTCTTTTTCTCTTTTAAAATCTTTGGTATATTTGCATAGAAGACGTTTGTGGAGAGATCAACGGAGAAAAGTGCAGTATATTTTCTAGGAGAAACCCAAGTGATGACACAGCCCCAGTCATCCTTACTCAAGGAGATAGCTGTCAATTGTGTCTACAATTTCTCATGGCATATGAGATATGATGGCATGAGGAGATGATCATGAAAATAAATTTAAATGTTAGTAGTTATATGCATATACTAGTTATAAATTTAATAAACTTTGAATTAAAAATTTAAAAATGTGAGACCAGTTAGAAAAAGAATAATTATAAATTTTAAGATAAAATTATAAGAAACTTTAAGAATTAAAAATGTTACAGACATATTAGAATATATATTGATGGACCTTTAAATATATTAATATATGACTTCAAAAAAATTATATAAAGAATGAAATTTCTTTAGTTTCTAATTATTAATTATATTAAAATAATGTTTTAAGGATATATATATATTTTTAAGTCGATCACCAAGAAAATGTGTAAAATTTAACATCACTCAAGTTATACTTGAGCCATACAAAATGGTCAACGCTTTTGTGGATACAGATAAGACAGGATATCAAACTCATTTTCTTGAACCATACAAACGCCATCTCCCCTTCAATACCCTATGCCACTGCCAACTGGGTACATTGTCCCTGAATTTTCAAAAATATTAGAAAAACAAAAATATGTATAGATGTAACTTTTGACAATAAAATGTTTTATACGGTAATATTTGGCTAAAAATCCCATTGAATAGCTCAAGAATCAAAACAGATACTAGTAATATCAGCACAGATCTATCATCATTATTGGCTGCTCAATTATCCTTCCAAAACTACACCATCAATCATGAGCGAGAAATCGATACATTTTGGCTTTGTCTCCCCACCCCACTACTCTTTCATTGCTGGCGAGATCCCACCCGCCATGCGTGTCCCTCTTCTTTTCATGAAGATAAAATTACTTTAATTTTTCTTAAAATTTAGTTATGTTTATTTTTTCTAATTTTAAAAATTATAGCTAATTCGCTTTTAATTATTTTTGTCAACATAGTTTGTTACATGTGTTTTTTTGAACAAAAATAAGATTACTTAATTTTTACTATTATATTAAAAATAAAATCATAATTTCATATTAAAGCTTAACATTAAATTAGTTATTTTTAGTGATATTAAAAATAAAATTATGCTGTCAGTTTGTGTAAAACATTAATTTATTTTTTAAAAAATAAAATGAAAAAGAGTATACGTAATATAAATCTATATGATGAGGGAGTAGAATGTAATATTTAAAACAAAAGAGTTGTAATATTAATATTTTTTTGCATAATTCACTCTTGTATAAATAACTAGGCAGAAACAAGCCCATATCACAGCCTTAGGCCAGAGTGGGAGAGAGAGAGAGAGAGAGGGATGGGTTCGATATCTGAAGCGAAACCCCACGCGGTGCTGGTGCCATACCCAGCCCAAGGGCACGTAAACCCAATCACGAAGCTAGCCAAGCTACTTCACTCCAGAGGGTTCCACATAACCTTGGTCCACTCTGAGTTCAACCACAGGCGCTTGCTCAGAAGCAGAGGTCCCAATGCCCTGGACGGCCTCCCTGACTTTCGCTACGAGACCATCCCCGATGGCCTTCCTCCCTCTGACGCCGATGCCACCCAGCACATCCCTTCTCTCTGCTATTCCACCAGTAAGACTTGCTTAGGCCCTTTTCTGGACCTTATGGGTAGGCTTCAACACTCTGCTTCTGCTGGCCTTGTCCCTCCTGTTACCTGTATTGTTTCCGACGGGGTCATGACCTTTTCTGTCAAAGCTGCCAACCTTTTGGGTATTCCTAGTATCTTGTTTTGGACTGCCAGTGCTTGTGGGTTTGTGGGGTATGCTCAATATCGCTATCTGGTCGATCAAGGCATCGTACCCCTCAAAGGTACTTCATTTATTTGCATTTTCTGACGCATGTTGAATACATGCATAGCTCCTCACTGTGACATGTCTTCTATGACACAGATTTCACTCCTCTTTAATACTGTTGACGCTTTATAGTTCATTTTCACATTCTTTTTAATTATTTCACAAGAAAATTAGTAGAGATTTTTTTATGTCTAATTTTAGAATTGTTAAGTCGTGTTTCATGTAAGTGTTGAACACAGAGAAATACAATTCATTCATGGAATATTTCTTTTTCTCAATATTTTGGAAGCATGAAAAATTGAATACTGATACGGATAATATACGAAGAAATTTTTAACATTTTTGTATAATTTAACGTGTTGTGTATCATACGAGTGTCCGAATCCAACGTGTCAAATATGAACATGTATGCTTCATAGTTTGGCATATTTGCAGAAAACTATTTAGTCCCCGCAATCTAATGGTAGTTTTTGTGTTTCTATAATATGTAGATGAGAATTATCTGACAAATGGGTACTTGGAAACCAAAGTGGACTGGATCCCAGGAATCAACAACCTCAGACTAAGGGACATCCCAAGCTTCATAAGAACAACCGACCCTGACGACATCATGCTTAACTTCTTCATCGGAGAGGTAGAAGAAGCCCAAAAAGCTTCCATCATCATCATCAACACCTTCGAAGAATTCGAAAAACACTCACTCGACTATCTCTCCTCCATCCTCTCACCTCCCATCTACACCATCGGCCCTCTCCCTCTCCTCGACGAAACCTCTCACAACGACAAGCTCTTGTCGTCCATTGGCTCCAACCTCTGGAAAGAAGACACATCCTGTCTCCGATGGCTCGATTCCCAAAATCCCGGCTCCGTCTTCTACGTCAACTACGGCAGCGTCACCACCATGTCCCCCGAACAGCTAGCCGAGTTCGCCTGGGGCCTCGCCTCCAGCAAGTGCCCTTTCTTGTGGGTGATCCGACCCGACCTCGTCGAGGGTGGGTCAGTGATTCTATCAACTGAGTTTAAGATTGAAACAGAAGGAAGAGGGCTCATAGCCAGCTGGTGCTCGCAGGAGCAGGTGCTGAACCATGTGGCGGTCGGAGGGTTCCTGACGCATTGCGGGTGGAACTCGACAATCGAGAGCGTGTGCGCGGGGAAGCCGGTGGTGTGCTGGCCCTTTTCCGCTGAGCAGCAGACGAATTGCCGGCATGCGTGTGTCGAGTGGGGGACGGGGATGGAGGTGGGGCCAATTGTGACGAGGAAGGAGGTAAGGAGGATGGTGGTGGAGGTGATGGAGGGATCAGAGAAGGGCAAGGAGATGAAGGAGAAGGCTTTGGAGTGGAAGAGGAAGGCGGAGGAGGCTACCAGACCTGGTGGTTCTTCTTATCAAAATCTAGATAGTGTCATTGATAAGGTGCTCAAAAATTTGAAACCTACCTGTGAAAGGATTGTTACGTAAAAAGTGCGTAACTGACGGTAGCTAAGATAGAAAATAATTTTTTTTTAAGTTTTTATAAAATAATTTTATAGATGAAATAATAATTATAAAAATATAATAAATATTAAACAATCTATAAATTAAATACATTAGCATTATAGCGACTCAATCGGGCCTTAGTTTGTTTGTAATTCCAGAAATGTTATATCATTAAGAGCACTGCGTTGAGTGATTCATGAGCTACCTTTAGACTCGTAGTATTATGTATTGTTCTCGTCATGGCATCTCAAAAAGAAGTTATGTTTTTTTTTTTTCTTACTTTTGTGGATCAGAGTTTGATGAATAATCTATGGGTTGAACTTGGCTGATAAGGGAAATCTTGTCTGGTATATCGTGACATTGATATTGATATTTTTAGGTATTAACGAAGTGTAGTAGTGTTTGGTATATTAACATTCAAAATATTAAAATACACAAAAAAAACACAACTTAAAATATATAATATTGTCTCATATTATTGTAAAAGTCATATATAGCTCTCTTATATCACGCTCCTTTTAAATATGTTTGTAATATATTAATTATACGTCACCTAAAGTTAATCTAAGTGATTGAACAGATAGTTGTATACAGTTGTAAGTTTCATCCCTGAAAGTTTGAGTTACATTTTCTGCACATGAGAAATAAAATGCTTCGTGCACATTAGTAATGTGTCGATAATTAACATACTGAGCAACCAATTATTAACACAATGAGAAAACGCTATCCTTAGTAATTAATTACTAGTATATTAGCTATCATTTACTAACACAATAAGAAATCGTAATTAATGTGCATCGATACATCTAATTCCTCAATGCGCATAGTAGAATCCATCAAAATTTAAATACAATATTTTATTATAAGATTGAAGATACTAGAAACAAAATGGGATGATAATTTATTTGTTAATTATATATTTAATAAGAGGGAACAAAGAGGATGGGAACCCCTACACTTCAACATAAGGCATTGGAAGTGTAGCACTATTCTGAATTTTTTTCCCTCTCTTTGCTCTTGTTTTGAAGAATTTGTCGGACTTTCTCTCTTTCTTCCATCTTCTGGTGGTGCTCATATTTCTAAGAATGATACTTCTTTTTGCAAGTGCAGGTACTCTTTGCACTTGTTTAGTCGACTTTTTACTAATTTGTTAGCTAATTTATTTTTTAGACTAACTAAACTTGATTGTAGATTGACTGATTTTTGGTCCAACCAATCAAATTAATTTGTCCAATCCGGTTCTAAAAAACAGTGCTCTTAACCATCCAATCCCTAGTTATCTGGATTTAGAGAAAAATAGAATAATGAAGCAACTGGTCCAACTTTCTTGGAATTCAAAGGCATCACATCAATATAAGTGCTAGCAATTGGTGGTTCTGAACAAATTACAACAGATATTAAAAAAAGGGTAATAAAAAGTTTATTTTGGATCTTTCAAGCATAGTGCCTCGAAAAGGAAAGATAATTTATTATGGAAAATTGTAAGCTAAGATATCAAATAGTTATAACTTGCAATAATATTTATATAGGTTTTTAAGACACGTGCTATACTTTTATTTTATTAAAAGTTAATTATTTGAGTAATATATTATTTTAAATATTTGTAAAGATAATTATTATGTTCTAAAAGTGATTATTTTATTACAAGATTAATGTTAACAAAAAATCTAACTAGCAGTGATTATTTATTAAAAAATTAGTTTTTTTGTTAAATAATTTTTTTTACTTTATTCCATTAATCTTACTTACCTATTTTCTATGAGGTCTACATTAAAAAGATTTAAATTATAATACATATTTTAGTAGAAATTATTTATAATATGGTTAATGACTTGAAATGCTTTCCAACAAATGTTATCAATTTGACTTAAAATACTACTACTGTTGTACCCAAAATTTAAAAAAAAAAAGTATTTTTTAAATAGTATCATCTCCAGCCACAATTGCATCATTTGTGCAACCAAAATTTTGGAACCTTTTCACAAATGCAGAGACCTTTTATATAGTTTTAGATTGACCCCTAGTTAAACACACACACACACAAATACGCACTCACCTATAAATCAAGGGAAAATATTATTTAAGGACTCAGAGTTAAGAAAAAATTATTTTGAAGAATCTGTTACTATTATTTTAGAATTATTACTACTGATTTTAATAAAAACCAGTTAAACCTAATGATAATAGGTTTTTTAAAATATTTTTTTTTAATTTTGGGTCTTCCTTTATAATTCTCTCATAAATCAATTGTTTTTTTTATATATATATTTTTTCTTTGAGATTGATGTAACTTTTATTTTAAATACTAAAAAATTTAAAATAATACTTGTTAAACGCTATATATCTTTATTGTCAAATATCCTTCATCCTTGCTTCCATAAGTTTTCTCCCATCGATTTCTTGTAATTAATGCATGCAATCCTTCCTTGTACCATGTGCTCTTGCAGAAATTTGCTTTGGGGTTATATTATAATTTTATAATTTATTAAATCTGTTTAAAATATTGCAGGCTTAAGTCATCAATGACTTCTCTGCAAGAATAGACAGGGAAGGGAGAGAGAAATGGTGCAGGCGATAATTTTTTTTCATGGTTGAAGGGATATTGAAGAACTTGAAAAAAAAAAGTTAGTTATCATCTTGTTTGTTTATTTTTCTTAGTGAAATTAGCATGAATTTTAATTCCTCAAAGAGCATTTTATTGTTAATTTGAGGGATTGATCTAGTGATATAAACGAACAAATTAAGTGCATTGAATTAAATATATTCAAAAGTGACTTTACTAATTTCTTTAGCTTCATCTCAAAGATTATAATGATTGTGAACACCGTATTGTGTCCGAATATTGTGTCCGAACAAGTTGCATAAGTAATAATAAAATCAAATTAAAAAAAATAAATACAAATAAAAAAAACCAAAGCTGAAAGAAAAGGATGAAAAGAAAAAATAAAAACTAGGCGAAAATGAAAAAATGAAAATTTTTAGAAAAACAAACAACCAACAAAAAAATCAAAATCAAAACAAAAATTCAAAAAAAATAAGAGGAAAGAAAAAGGAATTTATTTCCCAAAAAAGAGCAAATGCAAAACTCTTGAATTACAATTTGTGTGCAGGCCTATCAGCTCAATTTTAGAAACCCAAGTATAACAGGACTTCCCAGATAAAAGGAAACAAACATAGGCCCAGTCTGAAGCCCAGATCTCCCTCCCCAGCATAGGCCCATATCACTAAATCCTAGCCCAAGTGCAAAAGGGGCCTGCAACCTGATTCTCCTAAATCCGGGCCATTAACTTCAAAAAAAAAACAAATCAATCAAGAACAAAAAAAAAACCAAGTGATAAGAAAAAGCCAAATCAAATCAAATAAAAAAAATCAAAAAATAAAGCAAAAAAAATTAAGTTAAAATCAGAAAAAAATCAAACTCAAATCAAAATCAAATTCCAAAAATAATAATAAGGATTAAAAGTAGATAAGAAGATTAAAAACAAAAATAATAATAAACAAACAAAAAATAAAAAGAAATAGAATTGAAAAAAAAAAAGTAAAAAGGGTGAACTTTTAAGAAATTAAAAAAAAATTAATTTTTTTTTTAAAAAAAAAAAGAGAGAGAGAGTCAGCCCAACAAAAAAAATCAAATCAAAAAACACTTGGACCAAACTCCTTTGGGCCCGTTGATCCAACAAGAAGCCCAATGAAACCGGGTCATCTCCACACGCTAAGCTCTGCCCGGTTTCTCCCTTTCGGACCCCCCCAAACGACATCGAGCTCTGGTAGTCAAACACACACAGAGACACAGAGAGGTTGAGAGACAAAGATGGAAAGGCAGCAGGGGAAGTTGGGGAGCCCGAGGCTTCAGAGGAGCGTGAGAAAGGAAGAAGCAAAGCAGCGCGTCAGAGGGGGCCGGCAGAAGATGAAGCAGAAAGCCTGCAGCGCCTGGCTCGAGGCGTGGACTCCCTTCCGGTCCCTTTCATCATAGAGCCGAGAGAAACGCCGAAATGGAAAAATCGGGGAGGGGGTCCGAAAAAACGATCGAAGAGAATCAACAGGAAAGGAAAGGGATCGAAGATAAAGAGGATCGAGAGGGAGTTCAAAAGGGGGGGTTCTAGGTTTTTTGAACAGAGGAGGAGAGAGAGATTTTCGAACCGAGGAGGGGAGAGTTGAGAGGTTCAGAGGAAGAACGCGAGCAAGAGTAGTGAACGAGGAGAGGGGTTCAGAAGCAGAGCTTGCGAAGGGGAGATCAATACTCGAGAGAATCGGGTTTTCCGTGGGTGACTCCGGATCGGAGGGTTTGTCATTTGGAGGGTCTGTGCAATCTCAGAGGAGGGGAAGGCTACAACGAACTAAGGCGAAGGAACTGGAGACTCGAGACAAGAGGCAACGATCCAAAGACCAGAAATTCCCAGAGGTATTTTGTTAATTTTCACTGGTAAATTCGTATGATGGCTGCTGGAGACTGTGGCATGAGATTATTCAGTTCACTAGGTTCATTTGTTTTTTTTCTTATCTGTGAGCATGCTGTGTTAATCTGGAAGAAACAATTTGTTTCTGGGTTCTGAACAATATGTTTTAGTTTCTGTCGCTGGAATGGGATCTGGTATGTAATACGCCATTATTCCAACACGTTTTAGATGCGAGTGAGTGATTGGTTTCATGGTTTGATTTTGTTTTCAATCTCTTGTTGCGATTGGATGCTGAGTGAACGGATTTTGCCTTTGAAAGAGTCCTGGTACAGCTCGGTAGTTCTAGGACTGGGTTAAATTCATTATGGTTTCTGGTCCTTAGCTATACTATCTATTTCATTTTTATTAGCCGCTGGATAGATAGTTCCATACAGAACTTAATTTCCTTCTAGCTTGAGTGTCTAGTTAGATTCGAAATCATTTTTACTCCATAGGCCAGCACAATGTTCAATTGGCTGAGAAAAATGGCGAGTCCCCCCCCCCCAACACAGACGTTTTGAAAATAATAAGGGACCAAGAAAAAAAATCGAAAAAAGGACTAATCAGGGAATAAGGCCAAGAAGTGGGAAACGTATGATAAAGGGATGAAAAAAAAACTAAAAATGCAGAAGGTAGGAAAAACCCAAAAAAGGGGGGCAAAATGTGTGGTGTTTTTTACGAAAAATAAAACCCAAGGAGAGGTCAAAATATCAAAATCTCATATGAAGAAAAGGATACAAGGAGAATAACAAAGCAAATTTTTCTTTTGTTTCTTTTACGAAAATCCTATTCCGGAATCAAAAAATGATTGAAAGAAAAGAATTGTCGTGTGGGATTTTTTTTGTCCCCTTAGACACATAGAAATCAATTCAAGGGTATGTGTGGTAATAAGCTCCTTAACCCCTATTGAGTTTTTTTTTTTTAAAGCATTGTTTTTTTATATAATTACATTTTAATATGGCTTAGGACCAAATGGGGGGGTGAGTTCAAATAAAAGGACATAATAACAGTGAAAGTTAAAGGAAAAAGAAAATTTTCGAAGAAGATTCCAAGAATGAACCAAGGGCCAATAAAATGATATTAAGAACAAATTGTAAAAGGATTTTCTATTTAAGTAAAATGAGGAGCCTTTTTGAAATAAGGAAACAACAAGAACGAAAAATGGTTTTACAAGTTAAATAAGGTTTTCAAATTCAAAATTAAATTTTAAGTAATCAATTATTTTCATCTTAAGAAAATAATAATAAACAAAATTAAGTTTACCTTTTGTGGTAGATTTTGGATTTTCTTTCAACTTTATTTTGATAACCAAAAATTAATTTAATTATAAAAACAGAAAATTAAAAAAATGATAATTAACAAAAAAAAACAATAAAATGATAAGTAAAGAAAAAAATTGAATATGCAAAGAAAATTAAATTAAACATTTTTAACAAATTAAAACATATTAACCAATTTCAAAACTTGTTTTAGGAAAAATTAATTTATTTTCTTTGTTTTCTCACCAAAAAATATAATACCCAAGCAACAAAATTAAATATAAGAAAAAAATAAAGAACATGCAAGAAGAGAAAAATGACAAAAACAAGAAAAAAAGATACAAAAAAAAAAAGAGAAGACAAACCAAAGAAAAAGAAGGGAAGGAAAAAGAAGAGGGGAGAGTAAAATTAGTCTGGTCTTTTGCAAATAAAAACACATTAGCCAACTTCAAATTCGTTTTGTTTGCAAAAGTCTAAATAATTTATACTCTTTTTCTCTTGTAAAAAATTAAAAATCAAAAAAATTAAAAAAATCAAAAACTAAAAAAAAACAACAAAAAACAAAAGACAAAACAATAAAAAAAACAAAACAAAATAGAAACAAAGGAAAAACCAAAGACAACCACCAAAACAAAAACAAAAAAAGAACCAAAAAAACAAAACTAACTCAATCAAGAATTGAAAATCAAACAAAAATCAAAACAAAATCAATCAAAAATTAAAAATCAAATATAAGCCAAACAAAAACAAAAAAAGAACCAAAAAACAAAACTAACTCAATCAAGAATTGAAAATCAACCAAAAATCAAAACAAAATCAGTCAAAAATTGAAAATCAAATATAAGCCGAACAAAAATAACAAAAAACCAAAATCAGACAAAAAAAAATCAAACAAAACATCAACCTAATACAATTTTCAATCGAACTACGTGGACTTTGATCCCCTTCAGAGGGTACGTAGGCCCTAGGTTTCTATCCTAGGTCAAGTCCGCCTTTGTAAATAAAATTTTCTATTCAATTTTCATTTTCTTTTATTTTATTTCATTTTCTAATTTCGTTTCTTTAATTTCATTCTTCTTTTTAATTTCATTTCTGTTATTTCTATTTCTTACTTTGCATGTGATTTGTTAAGGGGAATTAAAATGGAATAGAGGCCATATTGATCTTGCACAATTAACTTAGGGTAACTGTTTTTAGTAACGGGTGTTGTGGGGTGCCTAACACCTTCCCCACTCACAATCGACTCCCGAATCCGAATTTGGTTCGCAGACCACATTTTTTTGATATTCTAAATCAAAAAGTTTTTTTCAAAATTTTGCCTTTTCAAAAATAAAAATTTGGTGGCGACTCTACTTTTTCTACTTTATTCATTTTAATTTTGATTTCGATTTGGCATCGCGCGATCGCATTTTCGGGTGTGACAATGATATATTTTTAATGGGGTAATAACTTGCTACTTAATATGAAATAATCAAAAGAAATAAAGAAAAGAGAATTGAGAGAAAATAGAGAATAAAAGAAGTGCTTTTCAATTTTTATATATACATCTCAATACAAATAAAGTGTTTATTTATAAACACAAATTTGTAATTATAAGTAATCCTAAGATTACAGTTTAAATGTGAAATAATGAACTACAAAGAAGGTACAAATTCCATTGCTAATGAAAGAGATGAATGTCCATAGGCTTGAAGTTACAACCGTTGAAGGAATATGAGGAGATTGACATTTTATATAATGTGTACTCATAACACTCCTCCTCCTTGGATGTCCATTTATTTCAAAAATATGCATCATTAAAACCTTATAATGTAGCTTGAAGTCATTATCATAGGGAGGAGAGAGACTCAATGTAGTTGATTGCTTCCCTTTAAGTGAATCTTTTGGCTACTAGTTTTATTTATATTTCTGAATGTTGTCTAATAAATCTTTTTCTGTCTTATAGACTCATTTACATCCAATGGTCCTAGAACCATTAGGTAATTTGAAGAGATCCTAAACTCGATTAGATAATATGAAATTTATCTCTTCTTTTATGGCATTAGGCTATAATTTAGCTTTTTTGGCAATTGATGGCTTGTAAAAATTTTCTCATAATAAGTATCACATTTTCCACTTTTCAATGGTGTCATTAATTTGTTTTTTTCCCTATTATTGTTAAATTGATCAAATCATATATGAAAATCTCCTTGTCAATGTATGCCTATAGAAAGTCTTTTAGAATATATGTCTATGATACTACTTTCTATATACATATGTATGTATAAATTGTTGCTCATACTGATTTTCTTTTTTTTATAGAATTGTTGAATCAACAAAACAAAAGGTTTCTTAAATAAATTATAATGTTGTTTTTGTAACCTACAAGTTTAATTGTGACAGATTTTAACTAGTTCTTCTTGGATGCCAGTTCTAATTCATATGTATGCGCACGTATGCACGTGCATGCCAAGAAATTGAGAATAGGGATTAAACTCTTAGCATAAATTAGACATTAATTTGTTAACTAATGCCATGTGAGCAACAAGCTTATTGACAATGGACACCTATGCTTACGTTTTATTGATTGTTAATAATCATATTTGACATAGTGCCATAAAATCTTTTGTATGTTTATCTTAGTAGAAAGTCGAAAATCTAAGATATATATATATATATGTTAGAAGTTAAATGATTAATGTCTCATAGAGAATACTTAAAGGACCAAACAAGAACAACAAACAAATTTAAGAGGGGAAAATACTAATTTAACCAAAATTTTTCCATATGATGTCACTCCCCCTTCCCAAAAAAAAAATCTCTCTCCAATTCTCCAGTTAAATTCCCTCACTAGCCAGCTCCATTGCCGTTGACCTAAAATGAGACTGAGGACACCTTTTTTGCTTGTTGTCTCGAATAATGCATATCAAGGTCCTTCAATGAATAGTCATGTATCACCAATTATTTTAAGATCCAGAAGCAAGTTTCAGATTTGGCAAGCTTTACTACCCTCACATCACCACCTCCCTCTCTCTTTAAAATTTCAGTTTGAATTCATCAATTTATCTTCATAATTTAACAATCTTAATCAACATCGAATGCTTGACATTGGTATAAAGAGCAATGTCCAAATTGAAGGCCTTGTTTGAAAAAAGTTGTTATAGTCATAAAAATTATTAGTCCCATCTATTAATCTTCTTTTAATAGTCATGAAATGATTAAACCTTGTGGAGCTAACTCTTAGCAGCTGCAATCAACATTTTTAAGTCAAATGATTAATCGAAGGCCAACATATTTTTGTATAGTACCAACCAATCAAGTTATATTAATCTGTCTACTTCATTGGACATATGATTAGTATGATACCAATCAAGTTATATTAATCTGTCTACTTCATAGGAAGTATGATTAGTATGATATCCTTTGCATGCCCTTCTGATCTTATTTTTTATCTCTACATGGGATTGAACACTGTATACAATATAATAAAAACACAAAATACGGTTTAAGAAGTAGTTGGCAAATATTTCCAACTAAAAATTCAGTCGACATGGATAGTCATAATTTTGTTAATTGGTGGTCTTTTTTTCGAATAAAACTTAGTAGCCAAGCAATAAATTTACGATTGCCTTTCAATCGGAAAATAGAAGCTAATTACCTTGCATTTTTTGATCCCCTTTCAGGCTTGGATATTTTGTCTGACCAAGCAACTAGTTGGTAAATAGAAGCCCTTTTTTAATTTAAATTTAAACTTTCAATTTGTCCGTCCAAACAAGGTATTGGCGAATAGGATTTTTTTAATTTGATTTTCAATTCATCCATCTAAACGGAGTGGGTGAACTTTTTTTTATTTCAAAAAATTGTCCAACCAAATGTAAAAAGTCTGTCAATAGTTTCTTTTTTTTTTTTGAATGGTTACATTTTAATTGTTTATTTAAATGGTTAATTTATTTGTTTAAATTTTTTGAGGTATTTTTTTTCAACATTTTTATATAATTTTTGTATTAACTATATATGATTACTATAATATTATTAATTATTTGTATAGAGTAATTATTAATATTTATTATAATTAATTAATAAGTTTTAAAAATTTTATATTCTATCTTTCATTTTGTTTTGTAATTGTTAACATTTTGTTATATTTATTTCAAAGAAAATAATAATTATGCTTTATTCAAAAAGAAGGATATTTATCATTATAATTCTCTGCCAAAAACTATTTAATATTCAAAAATTAATAACACTTTTCTTCATCTTCCGTCTTAACATGGAGATGCAAATATGCATGTGTATCTATATATATATATATATACATATATATATATATATAGAAAGAGAGAGAGAGAGAGAAGGATGCTGCAAAACAAGATGATGATGATGATAATCCAATGCTATCAAATAAGGAGTTGCTGGCATGTATAACAAGTCAATCTTAGATGTGAGTTCAAATGGTATTGGCTAACAAGGTCAATCTTAGATGTGAGTTCAAATAGGGGAAATGCAATAAACTACAGAAGTATGCATTTGAGCAACTTCAGCGTTGCAGTAACAATCACTTCTGAGGTGGTGCAAAATTTGGAATCAGAAATTCATGGAACGACCTCACCACAAGAACCCAGAGCACGCTACTGTGGAATTGGGATCTATTATTCGTCTTTCACAATCACAACAAAACAGTGGCCAAAGGAACCTTGAAATCTTTCATAAATTAAACTAGGAATGCCACAACAGTTGCTAATGTGGTCGTTCATAAATCAAACTGGGATTATTGTCAAAACTGTCTATGGAGCATCAAGATTGAAATGAGCATAATCCCAAGAATTAAGTTAATGTTGCAAGGCCCTGGAGAAGTTTCTCTCAATATTACATATAAAAGGGCTAACAAGTGTGCGGGTTGAACAAAATCTTATGTTGGATAAACGATGCGAGATCTTCCACCTACCTCATCTATGTAGATTAATGTTTAGCGATACCATTGCTCCTCCAAGTTTTCAGGAATGGGAGAAGCTTAAAAGGAGCACGTGATAAGGAAAGAAATATTAGATGGATGAACTTGCTTGCTTGTAAGTGAAGAGGACTCTCCTTATATAAAGGAGGGCTATGCAACCAAACATATCACAACGTAACTACTTATATCACTTACAAACCATATAAAAAACATGACTAAAGTTAAAGCTGATACTATTTTTTTAAAGCTTGACAAACCTAGTCACACTTTAATAAAGTTAAGTAGATTTTAAATAAAGTTGTCCATGTTGAATTGTAGAAGATAAGAACAAATCCTTTCATATTCTATTTTAAAAGCTTTACTTAGCAAACAATAAAAAGATGCCATTGAGGAAGAGTTTAGAGGCCTGTAGGAAAACAAAAACACTAAGGCCTGTTTAGTTCGAAGGCTGAAACACAGACAAAAATGGATTTCAATTACAACTTGTGTTTGGTACAATGTTGCAAATGATATTGGGAAGGAGAGAAAGAAACCTTGGCAATTCACAGTAGCGCATGAATGGGAGAGGGGTTTGGAGCTAAAATGAGAAAATATTCTTTTGTCCCCTCAGTTCAAACACACTGTCCACCACAGCTCAAAGGGGTCAATCTCCACCGTACAATCCTATCATAAAGAGATCTTCGTCCATCAATACTAGCATTTGTTTGCCACCATCAACGGTTTTGCCCCAGGTCGCCTACTCTGACCTCATGCTTCAAATGCTAATATAGAGGAAGAGGAATGAACATTGCTTTGACCTGATGCTTTGACTAGCACTCAAGTTTAAGCCATCACCACCCTGTATAGCATAATTTATGCCTGGTTAGTGGCCATCATCGATGTTGTTGAGGAAGGAGACTCAACACACCCTTGACCCCGATGATGCAGTTTGGTTTGGAGAAACATAAATAACACAACATCAATTATTATTATTATTATTTCTTTTCACAAGAGACATTTTTGTCATTTTATCTTTGATCTTTCCATTCTTAAACTGCTTTCATGTAATTAAACATACAAAAGATAAAATATTTCTTTTTTTTTAATATTATATCAAACATAATTTATACAATTGCCTTCCCTTCATTATTCTCTTTATAATTATATCACTGACAATTCTATAAATCAAATGTGACGATGCTTTCAAATCTCAAAACCCAAGTCCCATATCAGATAAAACTCAGATGGGAAGGGAATTTCTCATATATAAAAGAGGGGACAAGTCCCAAATCGAGTAGAATTGAGTTAGGAGTGAGATTGCTTATGTATTTAAAGAGGGCTTCTACATCTATACCTTGTACCTTGTATCATTCAGTCTCAATAGTATAAAGTTTTTTCTCCCTGCCCGTGGAGGTAGGTCACATTGGTCGAACCACGTTAATTTTTTGTGTCATTCTTTCTTTTCTCTCTACTTTTCTTAATACCGCCAATTCATAACAATTGGTATCAGAGCTTTTGGCTTAAGTTTTTTTTTTTTTTTTGCTGAAAGAAGATGGCGTCTCACAAATTCGGTATTGAGAAATTCAATAGGTCGAGTGATTTTACATTGTGAAAGGTGAAGATGCGAGTAATTCTGGATCAGCAAGGGTGCGCAGCAGCGATAGATGGAGAGGGAAGGTTACTCGAGAGTTTGAAAGCAGAGGAAAGGGTGGAGATTTTGGCAAAGACTCATAATGCCATTCTATTGAGTTTGACGGATGAGGTCTTGAAGGAGGTTGTAGATAAGACTTCTGCAGCTTCATTATGGAAAACATTAGAAAGCAAGTACCAAAAGAAATCCCTGACGAATCGGTTATATCAGAAGTAGTGGTTATATATCCTCAGAATGTCAAAAAGTACACTGGTAAGAGATTATATTGACAATTTTAACCAAATTATTTTAGATCTTCAAGAGGTCAGGGTTAAAACTGAGGAAGAGGACCAGGCAATAATTCTTTTATGCTCATTGCTCAATTCATATGAAAAATTTGTTGACATAATGCTTTATGGGAGAGACACTATCTCGATTGGTGATGTAAAGGATGCTTTACAATCAAAGAAACTGAAGAGGAGGGTGTCTGGGTCCAGTGAGGAAGCATCAGATAAGGGTTTGGTAGTGAATAGAGGTAGGAGCAAGGAGAAGGATGAAGGTAATCGAAGTAAGTCCCGTTCGAAGTCAAGGTCTAAGGGGCAACTACAGTGCTTTAAGTGTAAGGACAATGGGTATTTTAAGAAGGATTGTCCACAGTGGAAAAAGGGAAACAATCAGAAGAAATCAAATGGTAAGGCAAGTGCTTTAGTGGTTTAGGACAGTTCAGATGAGGGTGATGATGGAAATGTTCTAACAGTTAGTACCTTAAATTCTGCAAATACCTGAGTCATGAATACTGGAGCTTCTTATCACATGACTTTCACAAAGGAGTATTTTACTTCTTTTAAGGAGTGGAAAGGCAATGTGAAGTTGAGAGATGATCAGGAGCTTAGTGTTGAAGGCAATGGGTCAATACAAGTAAAAATATTTAATGGTATGGTTAGAATATTTGATGCATGGTATATTCCTGGGCTACAAAAAAATATGATTTCGCTGGGTACCTTGGACAAGTAAGGATACAATTTTTCTGGCAATGGTGGACAAGTAAAGGTTTCTAGAGGTGCTCTGGTAGTGATAAAGGGTAGATTTCAGCATGGAGTCTATATACTCATTGGAAACTCGGTAATGGGCACTGTGGCAGTTTCTAATTTTTTGGAGAAGAATAATGATTAAATAGAGTTATAGCATGGACGACTGGGGCACATGAGTGAGAAAGGACTAGTAGTGTTGCGAAAGCAGGGGTTGTTGGAGGGCGTAAAAACTGGAAAATTGAAGTTCTATGAAACTTGTGTTAAGGGCAAGCAACGCAAAGTCAAGTTCAGTTCGGGAAAGCATACCTCCACTAATATCCTTAAATATATACATTCAAACTTGTAAGGTCCTTTTCTAATTGAGTCTCATGGAGGGTGCAGATACTTTGTAACATTTAATGATGACTACTCTAGAAAAGTGTGGGTGTATTTTCTGAAGAAGAAGGATGAGGTGTTTGGGAAGTTCAAGGAGTGGAAGACTATGATTGAGAAGCATACTGGAAAGCAAGTCAAGACATTCAGAACTGATAATGGGTTAAAGTTCTGTAATACACCATTTGATGAGTTCTATAAGAAAGAAGGTATAGTGAGACACCACACTGTACGACACACACCACAACAAAATGGTGTAGCAGAGCAGATGAACTAAATTTTGTATAGCACGCAAGACGTATGCAGCTAAGTGCTAATCTTCATAAGCAATTTTGGGCTGAAGCAATTAACACTGTAACCTATCTAGTGAATAGATCTCCATCAACTGCAATTGATATGAAGACTTCACAAAAGGTGTGGTACGGTACACCTTTGGACTATTCTGATTTGAAGATATTTGGGTGCCCGACATACGCTCATGTGAATGATGGTAAACTGGAGGCGAGGGCAATGAAGTGTATATTTTTAAGGTATGCAAGTGGTGTGAAGGGATATAGACTGTGGTGTACAGAACATAACAAGACCTCGAGATTCATTATTAGTAGAGATGTGACATTTGATGAATTTGCTATGTTCAACCAAAAAGAGGAACTTGATAATCTTACAGGAAAATATCTGGGTGTTAATCAGAAGGTGGAGTTTGAGGTGGAGATCTCAAGGACAAATAAGAGCTCTGTAGACCATCCTGGAGATTTGCAAGAAGAGCAACAAAGTATAGTAACAAGAAGAGGAAGAAGAGAAAATAGAAGACCGGTCAGGTATGCAGATTATGTGAATTTTGTTGATACTAACCCTGTTGCATGTGCACTGGCGGTGATAGAAAGCATTGATACTAAAGAGCCGCAGCCCTACAAGGAGGCAGTCTAAAGTAAGGAGTCAACTGATTGGTTACTAGCTATGAATGAGGAAATGCAATCCAAATGGTGTAAAGCCTGCAGGATGCAAGTGGGTGTACAAGAAGAAGGAAAGGATTCCTGAAGTTGAGTCGGCAAGGTTCAAGGTGAGACTTGTAGCGAAGGGGTTCATAAAAGGAGGGCATAGACTACCATGAAGTATTCTCTCCAGTTGTGAAGCATAAGACCATTCAGGTTTTTCTAACAATGGTAAATGCACTTGATTTGGAGTTGGAGCAACTTGATGTGAAGACGACGTTCTTACATGGGAATTTAAAGGAGAACATTTACATGACTCAGCCTGAGGGGTTTCAAGTGGGTGTACAAGAAGAAGAAAAGGATTCCTGAAGTTGAGCCGGTAAGGTTCAAAGTGAGACTTATAGTGAAGGGGTTCTCATAAAAGGATGGCATAGACTACCATGAAGTATTCTCTCCAGTTGTGAAGCATAAGACCATTTGGGTTTTTCTTGCCATGGTAAGTGCACTTGATTTGGAGTTGGAGCAACTTGATATGAAGATGGCATTCTTACATAGGAATTTAGAAGAGGACATTTACATGACTCAACCTGAGGGGTTCCAAGATCCTAAAAAAGGAGAGTATGTTTGCCTCTAAAGAAGTCATTGTAATAAGAATGATCTAAAGAACTTTAACAAGATTATTATTAAGAGTGGCTAATTTTAAATTTTGAAAAACTTTAAGCTAATTTTATTATGCAATGACTAGGCCAACGTAAAATAATGGAGGTTCATGGTCTGAAGTTTTAAACTTTTAATATATTTTAGAAAATCTATTCATTGCCTGGCTTTGATCAAATTTATTATTTTTTTGACTAACTTATCTAATTTTTAACCCATTTTATGACTAATTTTTGGGTTTATTGAACCAAGAAGGTGTTTGATTTGCTAGTTTACTGGCTCCAGTTTTTAGAACTATAATCATAAAATTCTGTAAGTAAGGAAGCAACTTGCTTTGTGGGTATATTGTATTGCAGAGTTAATGAGATACACAGCTATATTTTTGTCCCAGCAATATACCCATAATCATTTGATATGAGAAAAAATTATGTTGTTATAGCCTAAACAGAACTCCATATTTTTTTCAGTTGAGCAAGATTTGACAAGCCTAATGATCATCCTCTTTCATAAGGATGATTTTATTCCTCTCTTATTTTAAGTTGTGTTTTTAGTTGAGACTTGTTATGATTTGTTTTAAAATTGTTATTCTTTAATTGAAGATCATTTTAATTTACTTGTTACTTTTAATTAAATTAAATATTATTGTGTTACTTTATTGGGTAGGAAGAAATATTTAGATCCTGATTTTATTATTCAATAATAATAATATTTTTAATTGACATTTTTTTATTATGATTTTATTTATTTTATTGGACAGGTAATCAAGTAACATGATATTGATGTTAAATTTTTTTTAAAAAAAGATTATATATAGAGAAAAGAAATTAAATTAGTGACAAAAAATTTCATCGCTAATCCGTCATTGATCAACGACAAAATATATCATCACTAATCTATTGCTAATCATATTATGTCGTTGATTCGTCACTGATCTAGCAACGAAATATTTCGTCACTAATATTCCGTCACTAATTTGTCATCAATCATCAAGAGACTATTTCGTCGTTGATCCGTCAATAATTTAGTGACGGAATATTTTATAGCTGATCCGTCACTGATTAGTGACGGAATATTCCGTCGCTAATCCGTCACTATTTTGGGATATGTTATTCTCACAATTAGCAACGGATTTTTTTTAATGACAAAATTTTTTGTCACTAATTAGTGACGGGATTTTTAATCTCGTCACTGATGGATTAGCGACAGTGAAATTAGCGATGAAAAAATTCCATCGCTAATCCATTAGTGACGGAATTATTTGCATTTAGCGACGGAATTTTTCATCATTAATTTCTGTTTTTCTTGTAGTGTGTTGGTCTCCATAGAAAGGCCAACAAGCCCTCAGAACCCCTACACACACACTTTCTATCATGGAGTTCCATCCACAATGGGTTAAGAACCCTCCAATCGAATGGTGGTTCAGCACTTTCTCTTGTTCACACCAACTACTAATTATGGTTCTAAATTGCGATCTATATCATGTGATGTAGTCACAATATTGCTATTGTGGCGTGAGTTACATCCGAATCAATCAACCACAATGCCCACAATACTTTTTATGTTATCTACAATGTCCGCAATTATAATCGCAACATAACCACAATCGCAACTATAATTTAAAACTATGCTACCGATAAAAGCCTCTTTCTTGAGTTTATAGGAATCCTATAGACTAAAGTTAACAATATATTTTTCAAAATTTTTGTAGTAATCCATAGGAATCCTTACTCATGAAATCAGTAGCTATAGCTCCGGTTGGTCACTGAATAAACAATCGCAAATTATCCGCTATTTATCCCAAATAAAAAAGAAATTCTTGACGTAAATGCTGGACTCAAGTTGACATTTGCGACAAAATAGCTGCCCATAATCTTGTCGGTCATTACCTTTCCTCCAACATTATACTTGTAGAAAGAAAATGACAACATCACAACAGTTATTGTAAATCTACTTGTTTTTTTCTTATACGGCTCTGACTTTTCTTCTTCATCGTGTAGTGCTTTTTCTTCTCCTTCATAATTTAAATCCAAGTGGGCTTTCTTCGCTTATTGCAGATAAAGATGAATGGAACATGACTCAAATAATTATATTAATCCAGCAAGAAGAGTAAATATCTCTCTTTATTGATTTCGTGTATAATTTTTAACGGAATAGAAAATAATAAATGAATAAAGTACGAAGACAGATGGAACAAAGAGGAAAAATGCTCGTGTAGAAACATACGTTGAAGAAGATGGTTTTGGGGATTGGAGGGTGCACTGCACTCAACACTGCGTTGCATTCAAAGATGGAGAGCTGGGGATTACTTGGAGGCTAGGTTTGTCTAGTACAAAGGGAGAGGAAGGCGGGAACGTGGAGAAGGAGATTAAAAAAAAACGTAAAAGTGGATTTGTACGTTAAAAGAGGAATGCTTGATAGATTTTATCTTATGTTTTTTCGTGACACTATTCATTCCATTTAAATTGGTATGAAAAGTTACGGTTGAAGATTAAAAAAAATTATTTTGTCTTAAATAATAATAATATTTTATATTAAAATATTTTGAATTTTAAAATTATTTTAAAGAATTCAATAATCTAAAATTTTAATTTGAAATCCTAAATAAGAATTTTATTATGCAATTAAAATTTTGATCATTAAATTTTTTTAGTATAATTTTAAAATTTAAGACTCTTTAATATAAAACTATGAATATGTTCAATTTAAAACTTTTTAACTATAATTTTCCTTTTGTGTGTTAAAATAATTAACAAAAATTATTTTTTTTATTTTTTTTAATTCTAAAGATGTTTTAGTTATTTATTCACTCTACTTCATTTTTACTTTTATTATCCTTTTTATCCTATTAAAAATCTTCCTGCAACCTAACATGACATATAAGTCAAATAAGGTCAACTTTGGGTTTTCAATTATTTTGACTAATAAAAAAAAAAGGACCCTTCGAGGTAGGCAGGGAAGAGTGGAATAGTTATCCTCTTGGGAAGTGGGTACTGGGCGGATTCGGAGTATGAGGAGTGAATGTCTATTAATATAAATCTTCCAAGATTTATAAGTTTTTTTTTTCTTTTATGTATCTCAAATTGTATATTTACTTATATGTTTAAATCTTTCAATAATTTTTATAAATTAATATTAATAAATATTTAATAAATAATTATTTAATATATTGAATATATAAAATATTACAATATATTTTATTGAAATAAATATTAATATATATTATATTTCATTTAAAATGAAAACATTAAAAAAAAGTTGGTCTCAAAACGAATCTTATGAGTTTTGTGATCAATCAAATTATACCTTTTTATTGTGTTTTTGGTACAACCATCCGGTATCCGTGGGGCATAAACTTATTATCAAATCTCTCAACTCACAACTAATCCAAATTCAAGCTAGATAGGACCACAAAGGGTGGAAAAACTCTCCCAATTGAATTTTAACACAACTACATTTTCAAAGACTTGAACTCAAGACTCTTGATTAAGTTAAAACAGTCCCTTGCCACCTAATCTACATGCTCGGTAGTCAAATTAAACCTTTTAGGCTTTGTTTGGTACAAATAATTAGTTTTTGATGGAATAAGAATGAGAAATGGAATGGGAATTAAAAAGAATCTTATACCTCATAGTTATATTTGATACAATGGAAGAAGAAATATGAATATATTTACTTTTTTATATTTGATTGAATAGAAATGACATAAAAATAAAATGAGAAGAGAATTAAAATATCAAAATACCTCTAATTATTTTTTTATTATTAATAATTATAAAATGTAATGAAATATTTATTTTTAATTACTAATAATAATAAATAATAAAATAATTATTTTTAATTACAAATAACAATAATAAAATAATATTTTAATTTAAAATTTTATTTTTGATTATCTTTAATAAAAAATTATTATTTTTATTTCTTTTCCATGGAAAGCTCAATTCCTTGTATGAAAAGAGGAGAGTAGATTCTCAAAATATAGAAATAGCTAAACCCATGAAAAGAGGGTTCTTGCATACCAACAGCTCAATTGCTGGATTCCATTTCACTCTCTCATTCTTTCCCTCCAATTCTATCATACTAAACGTGGCCTTATAGTTGTAGAATTAGTGAGAAAGTAATATAAAAAAAAAATGGTATTATCTACTTATTTTCTTTTTTCTTCTAATTATATGTGACTAATTAATTAAAATTTTTTTCTTTTAGCCTTTTTCCTAAATTTGTCAAAATTGTTCAAAAATATTTTTTTCAAACTAAGGACAAAATTTAAATTAATTTTTACTTGCAAATGTATTGAATTGCCCATAATATTTTTTTTCCCAAAAAAAAGGACAAATTCAAAATGACACTTAATCTAATTTTCTCCCCAAACATGCCTAATTGCCTAGAATAATTTTTCAAAAATAGGACAACAATTTAAATTTTTCTAATTGTAATTACATACTTAATTAGAATTTATGTCTTTAATTTATTATTTAACTTGCATATTTTCTAAAACAAACTCAATATGCATATTCACAATTATGTAAGGATGCTATGATTACTCTTTAACTCAATATGTTAGTCACAAGACTTATTATCACATAATGTGCATTTCAACAAATATATATACTATCAGTTTATTACTTTATGGGAATTAAATAATTAATTAATCAACTTAATTAAATGTGAGTAATTAATTAAAAATCCTTTCTCAAAAAAATTATTCCTTGCTAAATTTTTTTTTGGAAAATAATTTCTACAATTCGAAAATAAATAAATAAATAAATAGCACCAATAATAATTTTTCATAAAATTTTGTGCCTAAAACTTAATCTAGGCTATTAAAATAAAACAAAATGTCCAAAAAGAAATTTTTTTCAAGACCCCAAAAATTGAACATACAAAATTCCAAATTTTTGCCCATAATTTTTTCCCCAAAAAATAGCCAAAAATGCCACACAAAAAATCCACCTTTTTCAAAATTCAGAAATTAAAAAATGAAAAGTCCAGCATTCATTAAAAAAAAAGAATTAGGAATTTGTAAGTGGCAAAACTTATAAGTTAGGAACTTACTATTTGTAAGAAAAAACTTGAAAAGAGTAAATAAAATGCCCACAATTTGGTTCAAGTGGATGCTTATGTCATTATTTTATATAATATACCAAATATACTTATAAATTATAAGTTTTTTTAAAATTTATTTCCATTCTTTTTCACTCCTTTTCATCCAATCTAATTCTAGTAAGGAAACAGGCCCTAAGCTTCCATTTTTTTTCTTTCTCAAACACTAAAGTCAAACGGAATTGCAATAGAATGAGAACGAAAATATTTGCCTTTTGTGAAATTTTATTTTATTAATTTATTGTTATTATTTGGCTCACAACAGCCCTTACAACTTTTTAACTCTAATTAAAGTTTTTAGTTTAAATTTAATACCTAATTTTTTCATTATTTCCTATATTCTAATTTATTGAATTTTTACATTCTTCTTTTTTTTTAAAAATGTCAGCCCCCAAAATTCGAGTTCAAATACAAGTCCCAGGAGTCGTATATAGGGGGATATCAACTTCCACCTCCAAACAGTTATCTTGACATCACACTACTTTTAGTAGGTCGGCATGTATTGTAACGCGACTTCTCCCAAAACCGATAAACACAACAGCACGGTAACAACTAATCCTAATTTACATTTCCCACAATTTTTTTTAATTCATTATATTAAAAAGAGTCAAATGTTGTTGTGCGAAAAGTTATACATTCATATGTCATATTTTTCAAGAATTCAATGACACTTTTTGTTATCAAAATTTATGTGTATTAGAAAATTATACTGCCACCCAGTTTTGCAAATTTTATATATTAATTTTTTTTGGGGGGCTTTGGTGGTTGATGTATACAACAAATGTGGGAAGAAAGAGTAAGATTTATGTTTCGTTTAGTAAAAGAAAATAAAAAGAATCTATTAAACAATTTTGCTTGGTATACATTTTGCATAATTGTTTAAGTAAAGTCTACTTTTATTCTATAAACAAGGAAATTAAGAATAATAATTATATCTAACTTATACAAAATTCAATATACTCTTATTATCATTAATTTTTTTTAATTTCAATGCTATTTTAAAATAGAAATATAAAAGTTATCTTTTTATTATTTTTTTATTTTTATACTATTTTTATATAATTATATATATATATATATATATATTAGAATAACTGACGAAATCAAAAGTTGTGCCATCTTTTTTCCTTTTCTGTTTCAGTTTTTCTCGTGCTTGTGTCTGAGAGCTCTGGACGCCCAGATCCCACAGCAAAGAAAGCTGGTTTGGATGTGAAGATTTTCAGAAGGGGCCACTGATCAGGGCATGGATCAGGAAGTCAACAATAAGTTAATGTGATATGAAAACATGGTCTATTAAAAAGAAACAAGCAATTTTGTCTTTAATTAAAGTTTCTTCTTTTTAAAGACAATGTTATATATATATATTATTTGAATAAATTATATGAATTTTTTTATTTTTAAAATATATAAAAAATTCTCTTAATAATAAAAAATTATATTAAATTTTCATTTAATTTTAAATTAATTTTTTTAAAATATACTTAATTAACAAGTCTTCTACTTTTTTATAGAAAATGTAAAATGTATATTTTAAAAATTAAAAAAAATCCATATAATTTTAATAAAACTTAGTAAGACTATATATAAATTATTATATTTATTATATATATTTATTCTTATTTATTATTCAAAAACATATATATTATTATACTAATAATTTTTTTAAATATTTCATTTCAGCAAACAAAAGATTTGATGTGCTTAAAACTTGGCTCAAAATAAAGATTTGTCGAGTGTTTGCAATTGGTTGTTCTGACAGAGAGAAGCAACAGTCTTGAGACAACCGCTGCCATACTTGCAAGAATGTCACCGATAAAAGAAAGGGGAAAAAAAAACTTAATTATCTCACAGTAGTTTTGTAAAATCAGAAAATCAGGAACATCATATTGAACATTATCACTTTTTGGTAGCAAGGGTTGGACTCAGCGCAAAAAGAAGAGGAAAATATAATAACTACATGAACACAAGGAACATGCACTGATTGCAGCAGGTAGAGACCCATAACTCTAGGAACATGAATAATGCCAAGACACCATGATTATGTTGGTAAAGTTAAAAACGAGCACAATAAGGTGCTTAAGTCCAAAGGTTGTGGTTAAAGGCTTTAACCACAAAGAGAGACATAATTGTTGATTACCTAAAAAATTAAATATTCCATGCAGCACGTTAGTCTCTCTTTTTTATCAGCACTTTGGTCAATCAATTTCTCCAAGTTTATGTAGGAAGAACGGCCAAGTGTAGTGGCCTCTGTAATTTTCTTCCACTCCAAGACATTGTGCCTCATCTCCTTCCCCTTCTTCTCTTCTATCAACTCAATTACAAGCCTTTCCACCTTTTCCCTCTTCACATTATTATCAATTTCAACCCCAATCCCCCATTCCCAGTAAGCATACCTACAGCTAGTCTTCTAGTCTCCACCGCAAGGCCAACAAGCCAGTAGAACCCTTGCACACACACTCTTTAACACTGAATTCCATCTGCAATGAGTCAAGAACCTTCCAATTGAAGGGTGCTTCAGCACTTTCTCTTGTTCACACCAGCAACTTATAAAGTCTCTTTCTTTAGTCTCACTCTGAAACTTAGGTGATACAATCATAGAGCTACCATTCACAAGGTCAGGCTTGATGATCCACAAGAAGGGTTTCTTGCTATTACCTAAACCCCAAGCAAACTCATACACTTATTTTGGAGGCATAACCATGACGCTTCCAAAATTCACATAAACTACGAATTTGGGTTTCTTGGATTCTAACTAATGGATGCATCAGGTCTCTTCTTTCCAGAGATTGGAACTAATGGATTCCAAGTGGTGGGAGTGTGGGATTTGAGTGAGAAATAGAGGGAAAGGGCCATTGGTGTAAACAGGAGGGAAGATAGATGACAGAGTGTTGAGTATGTCACTCTCAAACTCCTTAAATGTGTTGAAAATGAGGGCTTGAGCTATCTGTTGAGTAATATGCCTCAAAATATTTTTATTATTTTTCATTATTAATTGCAGGAATGTTTTAGCAGAGTGGGCCATGATCTCGACTTCAATATTTTAGTTGCTATTTTTTCGCTTTATCTTGTTGCAGTTGTAACCTATATATTAGGCATCTATTTTTTAATTCAAGCTAGAAAATAAGACCAGATTTTATTCATTGAAACTTGCCTCTGTTTTCTACTTTATTATTTTCTTCTTCCTCTTCCCAACAAGTTTTGGTATCAAAGCCAAAACCTAAACCCATCTCTCCGCTTTTGTAAAGCTCTATCCAAAAAAGTAACAAAAAAAGACAAGTGTTTAGGGTGAACCAAATTCAAAGTCCAGCACTGCAAAATGTTCATTGCGACAGCAAGCGTTCTTTTTAGCCATGGCACGCAATGCAGGCATTGCCACCAATTCTATGACTCAACCTCTCATTCCCATCTTCAACGGCACAAATTACCATTTTTGGACTCTCAAGATGCAGACGATATTTAAGTCTCAAGAATTATGAGACTTGGTGGAAAAGGGATTTGAAGACACCCAAATTGATGAACCTGATCAACGGTTGTGGGATAATCATAAGAAGGATGCAAAGGCCCTGTTTCTCATTCAACAAGCCCTTAATAATGAAATTTTTTCTAGGATTACAGCAGTAAGTACCTCTATTGAAGCATGGGAGATTTTGAAACAAGAGTATTTAGGAGACAAAAAAGTGATCAGGGTAAAACTCCAAACCCTTCGTCGTGAATTTAAAACACTGGCCATGAAAGAGTCAGAGTCTATGCAAGCATTTTTGTCTAAGGTGTTTAGCATTGTTAATCATATGAAGTCATATGGTGAAAAAATAAATACAGAAATTGTTGTGAGCAAGATTTTAAGGAGTTTAACTCCAAAATTTGATCATATTGTTGCGACCATTGAAGAGTCTAAGGACTTGTCTACTTATACTTTTGATGAATTGATGAGTTCTTTGTTAGCCCATGAAGCAAGACTTTACAGAACACATGAAAAAATATAAGAGAAAGCTTTTCAAGCAAAAGGGGAGTTTGCATCCCAAGTAAAGTTAAAAAATTCAGGAGGAAGAGGACGTGGTAGATATGGCTTTCGTGGTAGAGGCCATAGTGGAAGAGGAAGAGGTCAATTTAGTGATCAAAGATAGTACAAAAGCAACATTCAGTGTTGATATTGTAAGAAAATGGGTCACAAAGAAGTAGATTGTTGGGCCAAGTAGAGAGATGAGCATAAGCAAGCAAATTTTACTGAGAAATTTGAATAATAGGGTAACCTATTCATGGCTCATTCTTCTGCTAATGATTCTCCCAATAGAGTTTGGTTTATAGACAGTGGATGCCCTAACCATATGTTTGGGACCAAACCAATGTTCAAAGCACTTGACGAGTCAAAGAAAGGTGAAATTCGACTTGGAGACAACAAGTAGATGCAAGTAAAAGGGAAAGCTACAATTGCCATCAATACTTCACAGGGTAATGTAAAAATTCTCAATGATGTACAATATGTTTCTGATTTAGCTCATAATCTAATTAGTGTTGGGTAGCTTATGGATACTAGATATCCAATCTTGTTTGATGATAATTGTTGTACTATTAGAGATAAGAAATTAGGGCAAATGGTTGTTTGTGTTCCTATGACACAAAATAGAATGTTTCTACTAGATATTTCTAATATAGAAAGATATGCTTTGATTACTGAAAAGAATGATGCAAAAATGTGGCATTTGTGTTATAGGCATTTGAATGTAAATGGGTTGAAATTGTTGACTGAGAAAAATATGGTTGTTGGGTTGCCAAAAATTAATGCTCTTGATTTTTTTATGAAAGGTGTGTTTATGGGAAGCAAACTAAAAATTCCTTTCCTGTAAACAAGTCTTGGAGAGCTTCTGCTTATCTTGAATTAATGCATACTAACATTTGTGGCCCAATGAGTGTTGAGCCTTTAGTGGAAGTAAATATTTTCTTTTGTTTATTAATGATTATAGTCATATGTGTTGGGTAAACTTCATGAAGCACAAGTCAGAAACTTTTGAAAATTTCAAAAAATTTATAGTACTTGTGGAGAAGCAAAGTGATTGTAGCAAAAAAACTCTGTTTAGATAGAGGTGGTAAATTTACCTCTAATGAATTTGTTGTTTTTTGTGAGGAAAATGAAATTTGCAGGGAATTTATTGCACCACCCACACCAAAGCATAATGGAGTGGCTGAATGAAAAAATCGCACCGTGGTTGAAATGGCATGAAGTATGATGACAGCAAGTGGTTTTCCTAAAGATTTTTGGGCAGAAGGTGTAGCAACAATAATTTATTTGCTGAATATCTCTCCTACAAAAGCAATTTTGAATCGCACACCATATGAAGCTTGGAAAGGTAGAAAGTCTCGAGTAAGCCACTTGAAAATTTTTGGTTGTGCAACCTATGCTTTAAATACTTCTTCTCATTGAAAACTTGACAAAAAAATTAAAAAAATATATTTTCATTGGCTATAGTCCTCAATCTAAAGCATATAGGCTTTATAACCCAGTTAGTGGCAAAGTGATTATTAGCAGGGATGTAAAGTTCAATGAAGAAAAATTTTGGAGTTAGAATGAGAATAAACAAGTGCCAAATGTAGCTCACATTTTTGAAGATAATTGAGAAACTCTTGCTATTGGACGAGCAGTACCAAGAAGCCTAAATGTTCATCCGAATGGCAATATCTCATCATCAACTCACTCATCTCCTAGCAATGGTTCCCCTACAACAACAAGCTCACCATCCTTAAACTCCTCTCAAACACCTCCAAAGAAATTTAGGTCTCTCCAAGAGATCTATGCTTCATGTAGTTTTGCTTTATATGGTGTTAACCCCATTTTTTTATGAAGATGCTATAGAACATTAGATTTGGGTGGATGCAATGAAAGAGGAAATGGCAGCTATTGAAAGAAATGAAACTTGGGAGTTGGTTGATCTACCAGAAGGGAAGAATGTAATTGGCCTAAAATGGATATACTGTATAAATTATCATGCTAATGGTACAATTCATAAGCATAAAGCCCGCTTGGTTGCAAAAGGTTACTCACAGCAACAAGGTATTGATTATAAATAAACATTCTCTCCTATGGCTCGCCTTGAAACAGTAAGAACTTTTCTAGTCTCAGCTGCACAATTTCAATGGCCTACTTGTCAATTTGATGTTAAATCTGCTTTCTTGAATGGCGAGATTGAAGAAGAGGTGCATGTTTCTCAACCTGAAGGTTTTGTTAATAATGATGGTAGCAAAGTTTACAAGTTAAAAAGGCCTTATATGGCCTTAAACAAGCTCCACAAGTTTGGTATTGCAAAATTGATTCTTACTTTCAAAAAAGTGGATTTGAAAGAAGGAAAAATGAGCCAACACTTTATATAAAGAAGAGAGGAAAATCTGATTTACTTGTGGTGTGTCTATTTGTTGACAACATAATTTATATAGGATCTTGTAAGTCTTTTGTTGAGGAATTTAAAACCTTCATGATGAAAAAATTTGAAATGTCAGATTTAGGCTTGCTGAATTATTTTCTTAAGCTTGAGGTGAATCAAAGTGAAGATGGAATTTTTATTTCTCAACACAAATATGCTACTGATTTGTTGAAGAAGTTTCATATGCTGAATTGTAAACCAACCCCAACTCCCATGAATATGAATGAAAAACTTGTGTGATGATGTTATTAGTATGACTGATGCAAAATCCTATAGAAGAATTGTTGGTGGTTTGAACTACTTGACTTAATCGAGGCTTGACATTGTATTTTTAGTTAGTGTAATTTCAAGGTTTATGCATAAGACAAGCAAGCATCATCTGGGTGTAGGAAAGCAGATATTACGTTATGTTGCTGGAACTCCAAACTTTGGAATTTGGTATTCAAAAACATTAAATTTCAAATTGCTTGGATTTACTGATAGTGATTAGGCAGGTTGTTTACATGATAGAAAAAGCACTTTAGGATACGTATTTTCTTTTGGCTCAAGTGCTGTTTCATGATGTTCAAAGAAGCAGGACACAACTCCTTTATCATTATCAGAAGCTGAATATGTAGCTACAGCTACATCATCTCTTCAAGCAATATGGTTAAGAAGAGTATTAGCATATTTTCAACCAAAAAAAAACTAGTGCAATAAAAATTTTTGGTGATAACAAAGCAATGATAGCTATAATGAATAACCCAATTTTTCATGGTAGAATGAAGCACATCAACCTTCGTCATCATCTCATTAGAGATCTTATGGCAAAAAGAACAATTGATTTAAAGTATTGTGGAACGAATGAGCAAGTTGCAGATATACTCACAAAGTCACTATCACAAGCAAAGCATGAGTATTTCAGGTTATAAATAAGAGTAACAAATTTTGAAGGAAGGGGAGCGTTGAGTAATATGCCTCAAAATATTTTATTATTTTTCATTACTAGTTGCAGGAAGTTTGAATTAGCCAAATTGCCATGTGTCATTTTTCGTTTCAACGTGTTATTTTCTATTTTAGCAAAGTGGGCCATGATCTCCAATTCAATATTTTAGTTGCTATTTTTTTGCTTTATCTTGTTACAGCTTTAGCCTATATATTAGGCATCTATTTTCTAATTCAAGCTAGAAAATAAGACCAGATTTTATTCATCGAAACTTGCCTTTGTCTTCTACTTTATTATTTTCTTCTTCCTCTTCCCAACACTATCTAGCCTCTTTGTAGCTCGGTGATAGAGAAGTTTAGCATGAATTATCATTTGGATCTATTGCCTTCACAAAGCTAGGAAAATCCCTCAATCTAATGTTTTTCATGCCTGGAAGCCAGTCTATTTTGATATCCACGTACCCATTTGTCAGATAACTTTCATATGCACCAATAAATTAATGAAATCACAAAACATTGTTCAAGATCCATCATTTTAAAAAATAAACCAAAAAAAGATATATATACAAGACGGAGTAACATTTACCTTTCAAAGCAATGACACCTTTATCAAGAAGAGTACGACCGTGCCAAACACCTAAAAAGAAACAGCACTAAAAGGGCAATAGAGAGCAATAGGAAGTCCAAATTCTTAAGCAGCTTTCATTGTGAAGGTCATGACAATATCAGAAACCAAGCAAGTAACTAAGAGTACAAGGCGATTAGAGGCAGACTCACAAAACCTTGCGAGAAGCTTTGTAAAAAGGAGGAGGCAGTTCTTTTGTGTAGAATCATAAAGAGAAGGTAAGTGTTTGGTAGCATTAGCATCTGTAGGAGGGAGCCCATCTGGGATGGTTTCAAAGCGAAAATCTTGGAGGCCATCAAGGGCTTGAGGACCCTTGAGTTAAGCAAGCATCTGTGATTGAACTCGGTGTTGACGTAGGTTATGTAGAAGCCTCTAAAGTGAAGTAGTTTGGCTAATTTCAAGAAGGTGTTTAAATGGCTTTGAATTGGAAATGAGGTGATCACAACGTGTGGTTTTGAACCTCCTCTTGAAGCAGAGTCCATGTTTCTTTTTCAAATATCTCTCTCGAATGCAAGGCTTTGTTAGAAGCAGAGGTAAGGGAAATAGGTAACAAGTGTGTGAAGTTTTATAGAGCAAAATGAAATGATAGTTATGGACTGTTAGTTCATCCTTATATCATGTACCACGAGCTAAACAATTGCAGGTTATACAAATGGCCATTAATAGAAATATTTCTTGTGCTAAGAACTATTTCACTATACTGTTTTGTCTAATTATGGTTGGTCATTGAGTCAACAATCGCAAGTTATAAGCTGTTTATAGCAAACAAAATTATTGGTTTAAATTTTGAACGTAACTTGACATTTTTGACAAAATAGAAGTTGAAGATCTTGTCACTACGTTTCTTCCAACACTAAACAAAATGAAAGTGACAACATCTCAATAATCAATCTTTTGGACCAAAAGGCAACAACAAAGCATATCCATAACATATGACATATATATCTCGATTGTAGGGTAGGGTCAGTCAAAGATGGAGTACTGGGAATTACTTGGAGGCTAAGTTAGACAAGGTTAACTTTGAGTCTTCAATCATTTTGAGTTAGAAGAAAATGAAAAGATCTTCTAAGGTAGCAAATCACTTCAGCTAAAGTGAGAAGAGAGACAGAGAGGGAGGGGTGGGTCCCACATTGTGTGGGACTCACATACTAGAAGTGGGACCCACCCCTCCCTCTCTGTCTCCCTCCTCACTTCAGGTAAAGTAACTTCAGGGGATCCATTTCTTGAGGTAGCCAGGGAAGTGGGGCATAGTTATCCTCTTAGGAGTGGACATTGGGCAAATTTGAAGCATGAGGAGGGGAGGTAGAAGGCAAAACTATGTTTTTGGTCTTTCAATTTTATTTAGTTTTAATTTTGTTAATTAATTTTATTTAATTTAATTTTTGTCTCTTAATTTTATTTAGTTTTAATTTGATTCTTTAATTCTATCTTAAGTTTGAATTTTATTTTTTTAGTTTTACTAAATTCTAATTTAGTTACTTAATTTTATTTCAAGTTTTATTTAGGCTTTTAATTTTATTTTATTTTAGTTCAACTATTAATTTAAAAAAAACTACACAATATTTCTTTCTTTTTAATACTATTAATTTAAAATAAACAAATAAAAAAGAAAAAAATGAAAAGGGAAAACATTTTGGTAATTTTGGAAAATTAAGGGTTAAATTGGAATAAAAGTAAATTTTAAAATAAAGATAAAAAAATAAATTAGAACTAAATGAAATTAAAAGATAAAAGTAAAATTTAAGATAAAGTTAAAGAATTATATTGGAACTAAATAAAATTAAAGAACAAAAGTGAAAGTTAAGATAAAATTAAAAATAAATTAAAAATAAAAAAATAAGAGATAAAAGTAAGAAATGAGAAGTAAATTTTGTCAAAATATAAATCATTGTGGGCATGAGAGAATTTCAGGAGACTGAAAGTGAGGTCGGTGGGAGGGAAACGACGACGCTGGGAGGGATGAGGATCTGCCAAGAGAAACATGTCCCGAAACGGCACCGTAAAAGTGGGTGTATATTTTTTGACGGAAATGGGCTTAGGCAGAATATTGAAAAAAGGGTAACTCGTCAACCGTAATTTTCATGCACTGAGGGGGTCGCCCTAATGACGCGAGACGTGTAAAGAAAGTGCCACCACATGGAGACACGTGTGAGGAAAAATCATGATAGTCAAAATTATTTGCACGTGCAATTTTAATTGATTTATCTCTTTACTTTGTAAAAATCAACACTAATATGAAAATTAAGAAATTCAAAAAAAGAAAAACTTAACTTATCATGTTATTAATTATTGTCCCTCACGACTAAAGCTATAAGTTTGTCCGCCACTAAATTCTTATGATCATATCTTGATGACATCATTTAAATTTTTGATAATGTTAAATTAATCGAAAAAGTTAATTATTATAAGCACACGCTCGCTTTAGTATCAACCATAATTTATGGCGGAGTATCAGTGTTTTGGACAAAAGTATATAAATCGAATGAAACCACAATTATGAGACACAGAGCATTAGAAGACACATAAAAAATGATGGTTCGAAGAATTTAGTATTTCAGGAACTATTTTATATTTCATAGGTATAGTTTTTTAAGAATATATACATATATATATATATATATATATATATATATCACTTTCATATAGTCCGTTTGTGCACAAAGGTCCCTCCTTATATAAGACATGAGATATATAGAACGTAACGCAATATATAGTTTCTTAAGGATATGAATACTTTATAAATCCTAGATCCTCATAGGCCCAAAACGACATAACTCACATTATTAAAGCCTAAAAGTCTATGGTCATGGAGTATTAAATTTTATCAAGTCACATACAATATATTGAGACAGTAAATTATTCTAAAAAATGTGGCTTCACCAATGCCAACTTAATTAAAGTCATAATTAATTTCTATCATAAGCCCAAAGTTTTTCTCACCCAAAAACCGTTTTTAACCAAAAAATTGGGCCAAAATGCTACTAGCCCATTTCTATTTCAGATTTTTTTAATGCAAAAATATCCAAAATAATTAGCCCGAAACAAGTAGCCCAAAATAAACATTCAAAAAGCTTAGCCTAATAATCCCTTTAGTAAAACGCTACATTTCACAATTCTTAAATTTATTTTTTGATAATCAAAATGACATGTCATTTGACAAAGAGTTCAAAATGTATCCTTCACAATATCTAAATGGCACATCTTTTTGGTCAAATGACACTACAATTAATTGTTTAGATTATCTTTTAACCTGTAAAAAAATTAACTCGACTTAAACTTTAAAATTTTATTTTTTATGTCTTAAAAGTCAAAATTGATCAAAATTTCACAAACAAACATTATCTAATAAACAAATAGGCCAAAAAATAAAGATAAAAATTTCAAGCTTTTTAAGATAGAAATGAAAATTGTCTAGTTCTCTTTGCAAGAAGTTTCCATGCAAGGAGGGACACTATTCAAGCATCATATAAACTTGTACACATTGATATATCACATAATTATCAAACTTGCTTAGTCTACCCAACAAATATCAAATCGAACAGTGTATCAAATTTCACCCAAAACAAATCATTTGAATTGTATAGAAAATAAATGCATTGGCAACTTTATTTGCCTCTTAATATTTTAATGAAAAAATCTAACTTTTAGTGGCAATAATAATCACCACTAAAAGTAACTTCTTTTGTGGTGAGCCTTGAAAGTTGCTGCTAAAACTTTCTATCGGTGATAACAAAAATTGTTACTAAAAGTTTAAATTTAATGGCAACTCTTCTTAAATGGCTAGATGGGTGTAAACTAAATGTTTTTTGTGATGATTTTTGGTGCCATTAAATGTTATGTTTTAGTGGTAACTTCTTCAAATAATCAAATTAATTGATATATAACAACATCCTCTTTTGTTGTCATTAAAGAGATTTGATATCAGAGGTTTTAGTTACAATCTAGCAATGATCAATGTTGCTACTAAAAATATTTATTGGTGACTTTTAAACTTTTATTGGTGAGTTGCTACTAAATGCATTTTTTTCGTTGCAATAAAATTGAAATTGTTCAACTCTAATTAATTCCACCTTCCAGTGCTACAATAAAGCATCTTTAATTGGCTTTTTTACTTTTATATACTCTTATATGACACAAAAATTAATGATTGTTTTGAAGTTGATCAATATATAATTCTATCTTAAAAGATATCCTTTTATATAAGAGGAAATGATATAATTTAAGATTGAAATTTTATAATTATAACTTTAGATTAGATCAAATATACTTATAGGTTGCCCCATATGTTTCCTAAATCCTAATTGCCTTCTTCCCTATATATAAGGTCGTTATAAGACAATTTATGTATGGATATGTATATTATTCAGTTATTCTGGTTATTTTCATCTCCAATTTATTTATTATTGACGTCTTTCTCTGCCTTTTGAGGATGAACAAAGAGCAAATTGTTTGACTACTTGAACATGCAATGAGCCTGCAAAATTTTCAATTATCTAAATATTGTTGTCAATTTCAGTTCGAAGTTGGAATTTATTACAATTGAACAATTCCAGTTTTGCTACAACGACGTGTGTGTTTCCTTTTAGTTACAAACATGCAATAAAATTGGAACCACGGAGAGAATTAATGGTTCTCATCACATATATAGGTTGTGATGTTCACATATGATAGCAACTTTTTTCGGAGAAGGAATTTTCCATCTTTAGTTTAAAGAGAAATTTTCTTTTTTGCTCTAAAGAATTTAGATACGCCATTTAAAGACAGATTTTTTTTTCTAACTTTTGTTTTTCTAGTAATGTTTTTATTCCCAATCATGTTCTTGAGTAGTTAAAAGTTGCCTATTCAAATAGCAAATGTGTTCAATGGCGCAATAAACTTAGAGTGAAAATTTTAATATGAGATAAAAATATTAACAATTTTAATTTTACTCTTTAATAGAAGATAATTAGAAATTGGTGTTCCTCCTTTATCCCCAATTAGTTAGAAAACAAAAATTATGGGTACCAAGAAGAAGGCATATAAAGAATTGATGTTCTCATTTTCATTTCCTTCCTTTATTTTTAAAACTTTTGAACAAAGAGAGACGTCTCCTTACTATTATTTCTCTTTCCATTTTATCCATTTTAACCATCCAAACACACAGTTAAAAAAAAAACATATAATTAATCTGAACTAATGTGAATCAATTCGAGCTACCTGAATTGATAGCTAGTCCGAGTTGTAAAAGGGGCCCTAATTACAAAATACTCAATGTTAAATATTTCCACACACTATTATCTCCAAATATGAATGGAATTTAGATATTTCTTTCTCATTATTTTCATTATTTAATTATAAAAACATTTCTCTACTTCGATTGAGAAGTTATTATACCTTGGCAAGACGGATGTTTACAAGGATGACAACAACATAGCGTTAGAAAATGAGCTCATACGAAACTGCTGATTTTAAAAATATAAAAATCTTATTTTGTATGAACTTTCGTTTTTTCTCTTTTATAATTATCATTATATATTTATAAAAAGAAAGTTTCACATTACCATTCATTTATTATTCATTCTCTGTTCTTTCACTATTTCATGATGTAATTTTTTTATTATTTATGTAGGGTCCCCAAGTTTTTTTTAATTGTTTATATTTTTGGGGCATGGTGCACAAGGCTCACGCATCTCAGTTATTTTATACTTTTTCTTCTAAGACGTTGCCAATATTTGTCTCCAAAAATAATTAATGAGATTATCTAAAATATTTTATGACGTGTCTGAAATATCTTGTACATAATTTTTACGAAAAGTATATATATTGGATTTTGATTCTCTATATTTAGTAAATAAATATACAATATGCATTTAGAAAAAGAGAGAGAAAATAAGGAATAAATTAAAAATAAAGAAAATAAACCTAATATATGTCTTTATTTTTATTTTTTGTGTGTCTCTGTCTCTTGAAGGATCAGAATCTTTTGTTTAGGCATATTTCTGATGGACGGAGAAAATGAGAGTTGGTAGGGACATTAATGGTGTGTTTGAAAATGCATTATCTCTTCCCGAAATTATATTTCACACAAAGCTCCAATTTAATACTTCTATATCAACATTACTAAATATAGCCAAAGCATTTATGAGCTTTCAATTTGTCCTCCGATTTTCTTCAAGGCATCTAATAGGTTGATGTGTGCTGTCCAAGGATTGAGAGTGAGAGTGAGACTCAATAATGTTGAATGGTCACAAGTTGGGTTATCATTCATTCATTGAGTGGGCAAAATTCAATCCTGTCCTTCTAAATTATCACAAATCACCATTTCGTAGGCGAGGCACGAATACGGCGTTTTGGGCGTCATACTTGTATCAAACGTGTTTCCAATACCAATATACGTACAACATGAATGTGTACGCACCCAACTATTGTTTTTTTGTTGGGTTCGTTTTGAAATGCATTGATACGTTTCTAAATGCGTTGAGGCGTTTCGAAACGTCTCTGAAATGGTGCCAATGCAAATAGTACAAAATGACTTTGTTTTGTGAATTTTTTTTGTTTCCCTTCACTACAAGGCTCCATTTTGCCTAAATCCAAACTCCTTTTAATATGATGCATGTATTTTTTTTATATAATTATGTCATATTTATTATATTTTTATAATTATTATTTTATTTATTAATTTATTATTTTAATTATAAAATTATTTTTAAAAATTAAAATAATAAAATAATTTTTTATTTCATTTATCCCCGTTTGTTCACTCTTTACTTTTTCTCTTCCCTTTGTATCATTGTCCCAAACATTAATTTCTTCAACTCCTCCACTGCAAACCCAACGTGCTTTGCTTCTTCATCCGCCATCATGCCTCGTCGTAAATTATCTTCGCCGGTCTTCTTCTCTATTGTGCTTCTTTGTGTTCGAGATTCACAGGTTCTTCGCAGAGCTTCTTAGTAGTTTCAAAATTTTGGAACCCTAGAACTTCTCCGCAAGATCGAAACTCTAGAGCTTCTTCATTCTTCAAGCTTCTTGTTTCATTCTTTACTGTTTCATTTTCATTCATTTCTGCTTCATTTCTTCATTTCTTCTAACTTCATCCATCTATGATTCATTGTCACTGCTCTCATTTATGCCTTTATTAAATTATAACGTGTTATAAATATTTTATATATGCTTGTAACTTGTGTTATCATTTATGTTATAATTTTAAATTAATCTATTTAAGACTCAATTTGCATTTAAATGAATTGTTTTGCTGAAATACTTATATCTTAAAATTTTAAAAATTATCTTTTCTAATATGTCATATCATATCATGTCCAATACACATACGTATCTGTATCGGTGTTTCAGGCACCCACAATTGACATTGACTGGTTTTGGACACAGCCTGTGTCTTCGATTAGAACAAAAGAAATGCGTGGATAGATTTTGGAGGTCCAATGGGAGTTCACCACCTATTTGAAGAAATTATCCAAAAAGGAGCTCATCATCTGTCCTGTAGTGCCCCTGCGCGCGGGTGAGGATTGCTAATTTCTTCACGCAGGGTAAGCAATTTTTATTAAAAAAAAATTATATACACTTTCTTATATTTTTATTATTAAACTTTTTAATTAAAATATAATAAATATATCTTTTTTAAAAAATAATATAAAAAGTGTATAAAGTTTACATATAAAATTAAATTATATACTTATTATTGGTAATTTATAAATTTTTTATATTTTAATTAAAAAATCTAATGACAAGAATATAAAGATCTGCACTTATATTTAATCCATTTTTATATTGATATTTTGGACAAAGAGATCTTGACATTTTCATTAAAGATAAAATAAGTATAAGAATTTTCAAATGATTTTCTTGTAAAAACATAATTAATGTAAAAATATTTAAATTAATTTTTTTATATACAATAAATGCATAATTATAATAAAATAATTTAAAACTTCTTATACTTATTTTATCTTTTAATAATTTTTTTTTACCCAAAATAAATATGAAGAATGCTTACCTTTACACAATGAGGGTGTTAGCAATCTCTTATATGTTTGTGTATATATTGGAGATTGCTACATAGCAGGTCATACAAACAAAAATTAGAGATGGATTCTCATTTGGAGAGAAAGAAGCCTCATGCTGTGTTGACCCCATTTCCAGCTCAAGGCCATATCAACTCAGTGCTCAAACTAGCAAAACTCCTTCATCTTAGGGGCTTTTTCATAACCTTCATCAACACTGAGTTCAACCATAAACGCTTGCTCAAATCAAGGGGTCTCAAAGCCCTTGATGGCCTTCCAGATTTTCAATTTGAAACCATCCCAGATGGTCTTCCTCCTCCTAAGGATGCTAATGCCACCCAGGACATACCCACACTCTGTGATTCTACCAGAAATAACTGCCTCCTCCCCTTTCAGAACCTTCTTGCTAGACTCAATGACTCTGCCTCTAATGGCCTTATCCCCCCAGTCACTTGCTTGGTTTCTGATGGTGCCATGACCTTCATTGTGGAAGCTGCAGAAGCACTTGGACTTCCTATTGTTCTCTTTTGGCCTGCCAGTACTTATTCATTCTTGGCTCTTGTGCACTTTCGAAATCTAGTTGAAAAAGGTCTTGTACCACTCAAAGGTATTATACTATTATACTACTATATATGCTATTAATTTCTTCATGAATATATATATATATATATATATATATATATATGTTTTAATGTTCTTAGAGCTTTTGCTACTTTAAATTTCTTGTTCTATATGTTTTATACTTTAAGGTATCATTATTTTGTAATTCTGATCATAGTAATCAAAATTGTATCATTCATGGTTCAAATCTTACAATTCATTACAAGTTACAAAGCAAACAATATGAATCAATAGTTGAATCAGAAGTAATTTTAAATCATACAATTCACAATTTGAATCTTATGATTTATAATGAGTCATAAAGTCAACTATATTAATTAATGGTTAGATAGGCCATGAATTGTGCGATTCAAGTGAATATGGTAGAGTGGTATGATTTTTCGTTTTAGAAATACATGAAGATAATGAATTGGCATAGTAATATTGTATTGTTAAGTATTATTCGCCTTTTATAAAGAATGTCAAGAAGAATATTAGTTGAGATTATTTCAATAATTAATTATTTACAAATTGTATAATTAATGAATTTATTTATCACTTATGTTTAAATATTTTTCTTAAATTTTAGATTAAATTTATTATTTTGAGTATTTTATACATATTACAAAAATATATATGTGTCATATTATATATATATTTTTACTTGTTACTAAATCTTATAATTTGATATATTTTACGATTCATGATTTAGAAATATACTTTCTGATTCATGGTACTATGATTCTGATATGCAGATGAAAGTTATTTAACAAATGGATACCTAGAGAAAGAAATAGACTGGATTCCAGGCATGAGAAACATCAAACTGAAGGATCTCCCTAGCTTTATAAGGACAACAGATCCAAATGATTTGATGTTGAACTTTGCCAATGGAGAGATGGAAAGAGCTCACAGAGCCTCTGCCATTTGTTTCAACACATTTGATGAGTTTGAAGGTGAGGCAGTGAGAGCTCTTTCCTCCATTTTCCTTTCTCCTCTTTACACCATAGGCCCTTTACCTTCATTTCTAAACCAAATTCCACAGAATAACCAATTGGCATCTTTGAGTACTAGTCTCTGGAAAGAAGATACTCAATGCCTCCATTGGCTAGAACCTAAGGAACCCATATCTGTGGTTTATGTGAATTTTGGAAGCATCACAATTATGTCTCCAGAACAGCTATATGAGTTTGCTTGGGGTTTAGCGAACAGCAAGAAACCCTTCTTGTGGATCATAAGGCCTGACCTTGTGAATGGTGGCTCTGTGATTCTATCACCTGAGTTTCTGAGTGAGACTAAAGATAGAGGCCTCATAGCTAGTTGGTGTGAACAAGAGAAAGTGCTAAACCACCCTTCAATTGGAGGGTTTTTGACCCATTGTGGGTGGAACTCTATAACAGAGAGTGTGTGTGCAGGGGTTCCTATTGCTTGTTGGCCTTTTTTTGCAGATCAACATACTAATTGTCGGTATGCTTGCAGAGAGTGGGGAATTGGGGTTGAGATTGATAATAATGTAAAGAGAGAAGAGGTGGAAAAGCTTGTGAATGAGTTGATGGAAGGGGAGAAGGGGAAGGAGATGAGACACAGGGTCTTGGAGTGGAAGAAAATTATAGAGGAGGACACTTCACCTGGCGGTTCTTCCTACATCAACTTAGAGAAAGTGATTAAGAATGTGCTGCTAAAAGGAAATTAGGTGAATCTTAATTCCAATTTGTTTTTATTTTAGATAACATGTCATATAGTTTTTTTGGAATATTTGTTACAGGGTACTTAGTCAAAATTTAATAATTAGAATTTGATAGCAAATATCTAAAAATACCGCCTAAGTTTTATCCTATGTTTTTGTTTCATCTTTTGTTGTAATGCATCATTTTAGTTCATTAATCTACTATAATGCAATTCTATTTGATTAAGGATTTGCTTTGACAATAAAGTAGATGATTCTCAATTCGTTTATAAAGGGTTCATTTTTTTTCTTTCTTTTTTGAAGTGACATAACTTGAATAAGTTACTTTATTAGCAAAAGAACAAATTGCAAATCATAACTTAAACTTTCTAGTTAAAATAATTATTGATATGATATCATGCACAAATTATTATTTGTATTTCATTCATGCTTTAAACCTAAGTTAAAGATATAAACAAAGTTAATCATGGTATGAATGCCATATTTTGTCCGAACATGTTCCAAAAATAATAATAAAATTAAACTAACAAAAAATAGAAAATAAAAAAGGTGGAAAATGAAAAATAAAGATTTGAAGAACCAAGCAAAAAAAATTGGAAAACGAAAAAAAAGATAAATCAAATTAGAAGATCATAAAAAAAGAGAGAAAATCATAAAAAAATCATTTAAAAAAAAGAGAAAAGAGAGGAGAGAAAAAAGTAACATAATAATACTAATACTAATAATAATAATAATAATAATAATAATAATAATAATAATTTCTACTTTTTTCACTCATCACTAAAAAAAAGAAAAAAAATAGAAAACAGAATAAAAAAGAGCAAAAAAAAAAAAAGACAAGGATATGAGCTCAAATTTTGAAGCCCAGATCCTAATTTGCCCTACCTGAAACCTACCCAAGTCCTTGGGCCGATACCCAAAACAATCAGAAGCCCAAACAATAAAGAATAAAAAAGGAAGAAAAGTAAAATGAAAAAAGAGAAAAAAGAAAAGAAATAAAAGAGAAAAATCAAATCCATTAAAAAAAATTAATTAATCATTAAACAACAACAACAACAACAAAAAGAGAAAGGCCCTTTAATAAAGTCTCACACCCATATTCAAACCCATGTTGGTAGGAGCCAAATATAACTGAAAAATAGGGAACAAACAAAAGAGCCCATTAAGAAAAATACCAGAAGCCCAATCCCAACAAAAAATTTAAAAAAAAACACAAAAAACAAAAGAAAATAAAAAATACAAAACAAAAAAGAAACATAAAAAGAAAACCTAGCTATGTTGGTCCCCTCTGGCTTTCTCTCTCTTGCAGCCTCACACTCATGCATGCCTACTCGATGCATAAGGCGACCCACTAGTGGTACGACTCTCAGCAACAACAAAAAGGGAGAACACACACAGACTCATGGAAGTAGCACGCACAGGGGGCATAGCACATTTTGTTACAAAAGGGAGAGGAGGCAAGGTTGAGAAAGGGGGATTTGAGAGGATTTGAGAAAACGGAATTGGGGGGCCAGCAAAATAGGATCCTTCAACATTTATTTCTTTGGCCCATTAATCTTATCACCCAATACCCAAAAAAATGTCAAAAAATAAAAATAAAAATAGAATTCAGAATCTCCATTCTTCCCAATTCTCAAAACCTAGATAACTGCAAGTCCACATAATGTAATTAGCCTAAACAAGTCATTCTAGTCCACATAGCCCAACACCTAAATAGCCTAATACAATCTCAAAAAAAATCAAAGCTAAATTAAAATTAAAAAAAGGAAAAAAGAAAAAGAAAAAGAAGAAAAAATACAAAAAAAAAGAATTATCTCCTTTTCTTTTAAATTTTAAAGCCCATTGAAGCCCAATATTTTTAAAACAAAATCAAATAAAAAAAGAGAAAACAAAACAAAACAAACACAAGAACCTTTAGCCCAATCCTTTGAACCCTCCAGCCCAATATCAAATTGTAGGCTGCCTTTGGGCTTTGATTGCTCAACCCAACCCCCAATGAGAAAAACCCTACCTGCATCTCTGGCTCAGGGTCTCTCTCTCTCTCTCTCGCCCGGCTCTAGCAGAAGGGAGACCCAAAAAAAGCATCAGACACACAGAAGCAACACGTGACAGGCAGAAAAAAGACACGCACGAACAACAAACACGCACTAACGCTGCAGAGTAGCTGGAGCAGAGAAGAGAGAGAGGCACAGAAGGGGACCACACTCACCCGCACAGAAGAGGGAGGCTTGGGAGATTTTTGGATAAAAAAGAGGTGAAGGTGGAAGCAAACGGGAGGCGAGATTGAAAGAGAAGGGGAAAGTCACAAGCCGAAAATCAGAAATGGAGGAGGCTGGAGAAGCTATGAGAGGCACGAGAGAGTTGGTTTCGGATGGAAGAAGTAGAAAAAGAGAGAATCGAGAGTCAAGAGAAAAGGGGGAAGGAGACCGAGAGTGAAAAAGGGAGGCTTTTGAGGGGAACGAGGGGAGGGAAAGGAGATTCAGTGAGGAAGGGCCCAGAGAGATATACAAGAGAGGAGGACGAGAGGGAGAAGAGGATTGGTTGGGATTCTCAGGCTAAAATTGGAGTTTCTGGGGCGAGTTAAGAGATTGAAGGATTGATTATAGAAGAAAAATTGCTAGAAGGGGAGGTGATTCCACGTTCATTTGTCTACATGGTTGAAAGGCTCTGGCTTAATGAATAAGGGATTCCGAAGGTTCTGCTTTCCAACGAAGGATGGTGATGAAGCTAGGTAATCTGAACACAGAAGCCACACGGTGATGTAAAGTGGTTACACGGAGGAAGGAAAATAGAGAGGGAGGATATCCAACAGGTAATCCTCTCCATCTCTCTGGCTCTGCTGATTCTCGTTTCGCTCAAGGATGGTTAAACAATCAGTTGGGTAATCCTGCATCCTGTCCTGTTTGAACATAGAATCTGATATTTAGTTGAAGTTTCATTGAATTTCCTACCTAGCATCTCCTTTTGATTTGGATATGTTAATTAAATTTCTTGACAAGTGCCTTGGTTTTGATTTTGGTTTTGTCTCTCATTATGTGGTTTGGATTTGAAACTTACCTCAATTGTTGGTTCTAATTGTTGGTTCTATTTCTTATTGTGTGGCCTAAGTCTGAAATTAATTGGCTAAATGTGTATACCTGAAAGAGTTTCTCAAAGACCTCCATATATTCCAGATGTTAATTTCTTTCTCGTTGGACTAATAATGTCCTGCAGTAGTAATTGACTCTTCGGGTTTCATGATCGTCTTTTGAAAGTGTACAGTGATTTCATAGCCTCTATTTTTACTGAAATTAAGCGAATAGAGCTTTTGAATTGACTGTAAGGAAGGTGGGTTTATGCTTTGTTCACCCATGTTATGGATCCTGCTCTGACATGTTATTTTCATTACATAAAATGCTTGATATCTCACTATGAGGGTGCTCATTGTATCACTGGACAAGTTTTTTTTCTCAACTGCATTTGGTTTTAGGGTCATGTGTCCCTCATCTCATGTTGTTTGTATGGTTGTATGTCAAAATCTTGTATGGCTTGAAATTTGAGGGGGTAACGATAGAAAGGGTGTGCGAAATTAGGATTTAGTTAGATATTAATTTATACTTGTTTTCATCCACTTTGATTCGTATTAAAAGTGCTTGGGAGACATGTAAGAGCCTTGCTGAATTGAGTATTTATCGCAGGGCTGATTGGCTTCTTTCTGAGCGGAGTTATTTGGAATAACTGAGGTGATCTTAATTTTATATTCCAATGGAGTTGTTTGCAGAAATTAAAGGTTCATTCTGAAATTGATTTTCAAATGATGGTTGCATCATGTTTCTTTTAAAATGCAAACGCTTCTTTGTATACCTCCTAAATGCCATGTAGTGTATATGAAAGCATGATGCTGATTCTGTTAGTGCTTAAAATGGGAATCTGACGTTGGATAGACTTGAAAGCATGTTTTCTATTGTTTTAAATTGCATACCTAATTCAAACATGTTATGAGAGATCAGGTGCTAGACGAACTTGACAGGTCATGTTTATTTGATCTTACTGAGTTGTGTATTTATATATGTATATATGAGTATTTTACAATGCTTTGAATAATTTTTAACCTCTTTGCCTTCTTTCCTTTTGCTGTTGGATGGTGGAAACTTACATGAATGGACTAAGAGGTTACTTGGGAATGTTGAAAAGGGAGATAAGAGAAACACAGGCCCATGAATGGTGACATAAAGAGAATGGGGAGCTACACAGAGACTAGGTGGCAAGACCAAATGCTCCACGGGTTTTTCTTCTTTTCTTTTAATTCATGCACTTTGAATAAAATGTAACATGTGTTTGGATTATGATATTTTATTGGGTGCACAAGGCATACACTATTACGAATTACTTGTGTTTGTAAATAGTTTATTTCAATTTCATTTCTTTTTTAGAGTTGCCATGTAGGACCTTATGTCCGCTCAGGTGCATAGGGGTCAACCAAAGTATCATGTATGACAATAAAGTCTCCTTGATGCTCATTGGTTTTTATATTTGCAAGTTTTGGGTTCCAATCACCTTATAAAAGTAATTTTGTTTTCAAAAATTCAAGGAAAAAGGAAAATGTGATTTTTTAAAAAAATTATTAAAATATGATTCCTTCAAAATAAAAAAAAGGGGTTCAAAAAATCAAATGAAAGTCCTTAGAAAATATATATAGTTTTTTTTAGACAAAATAATGTATATTTTTAAAACCAAAAAATAAAAAATAAAAAATCTTTTTCGGCAATAAATTACTAATTTAAAAACAAATTTTTTCTTTTCTTTTTTTAAAGGTTCTTCTTGAAAAATAAAAGAATTAGTATTTAAAAAGAAAAAAAATTAAAATTAATTATTTCTTTTGGAGTATGTCTTTTGAAAAAATGGATAAAAAGTAAAAATAATGAAAAAAACAAACAAACTAAAAAAATGAAAAAGAAGACAAAAAACATGAAAAGCAAGTGAGAAATTAAGGGCCTGTTTCGTTTCTTATCTTCAGAACAGTTTTTTGTTTTTAAGAACAAAAAAATAAAAAAATTTGTTTGATAATATGTTTTTAATGAAGTGTTTTGTAAAACAAAAAAATAAAATTTTGTTTTCGAAAACAGAAAAATCAAAATATTATTTTGGTGTTTCGTAATTTTTGTTCTGCAAAATAAAAATAAAAATAAAAAATAGCTACTTTTCAGAATAATAATTCAAATAGGTTTTTTAATTTTTTTGTTCTCAAAATTTATTTTTAAAAACATCTATTTTGAAAACATTAAAACAAAAATAGAATCAAATATGCCCTAAGTTTCTTAATGCTTATGAACTTTTCTTTTGATAAAGGTGGGAATGGAAATTTTTTAATAAACAAAATGGAAGAAAAAAATATATGTAGTCCAAACCAAAAAAAATTCAAATAAAAGTCAAAATAGAAATTTTCAAAAAAAGAAGAAGAAGAGATAAAACCTTTTTTTAATGTCATAAAAAAAATCATGAAAGTCATTAAAAAAACCATTGTAATAATAATTGGACCGGACCGGCCAGTTCAACCGGTTAGACCGGGAACCAGATGTTGGTTCGGTCCGGTCCGGACAACCTATCAAACCGGGACTCTTAAGAATCGGTCAACTTTGGTCAAGAACCGGGTTTGACCAACCGGTTTGGGGCTCGAACCGCTGCAAACAAACCAGATTGAACCGGTTTTCCTGAATTATTTTCCATTCCTGCTACTTCATGATTCGAACCCACATATGCATTACTTGCAAAACGTATGTGCGCCATCTGAACTACAAAGCTATATCACTTCCTATGTGTAAATTTTAATACAAATGGATTACTTGTGAATTGTTTCCAAAAGCTGCATTCTTGGTGGGATTTGAACCCTTATACTCATGGCTTGCAAAATAGTTAGGTGCTAGTTGAACTGTAGGGCATTGTCAAAAAGGGAAGCAAATTTTTATATAAAGAGATTAAAAGTTGGTTGCTTGCATATTTTCTAAAAATAGCCATATGTGTTGAACCAATAATCTAAACCAAAAAATCTCAATATGTTAATCATAGTTAGTTTTTATAATATTTTAGTTTCAATACTTGTTTTAATATATTAATATTTGATAATTATATTTATTAATAGATAAATTATTCTATGCTCAAATTTTAAAATTAAAGAATCAATTGAATTTAAATATTATATTATATTTGATTTATTTTTATATATAATTAATAGTAAAATATTTCTAATTTTATTAATATTTGTTTATATTTATTTATTATATTAAATTATATATATTTAATTATCACCGATTCGACCGCGGTTCAAACATGGTTTAACCAATGAACCATGAACCAATACCTTTACCAGTTCAATAACCGGTCCAATTTTAAAAACATTGAAAAAAAAAAAGAAAAGAAAAAAAAATATCTAAAAATTCTTTTAACTAAGCAAAAATATCATTTCAAGAATCAAAATCAAAATTCCAAAAATAAAAAAAAGACAGAGAAAAAGAAGATAAGATAGTAAAATTAATTTTGCTTTTTGCAAATTAAAACATATCAATCAATTTTAAAATCGTTTTATTTGTGAAAGGTAAAGTTATTTTTATTAACTTTTCATTAAGGAAAAAAAACCAAAAAAAAAAAGAAAGAAAAACAAAGAGTCAAACAAAAACAAAACACTAGTTAAAAGACAATTTTCAATTGTTCGAACTACGTGGATTTTGATCCTTGTTGTAGTGTACGTAGGCCCTAGGCTCTCATCCTAGGTCAATTCTGCCTTTGTAAATAAACATTTTCTTTTAGTTTTATTTCCTTAATTTCTTTTCAACTTATTTTACTTTTAATTTTATTCTTTTCCTTCTTATTTTACTTTTTGAATTTCTTTCTGTTTTATTTTACTCTTAATTTTTCTTACTTTTAATTTTATTTCTTTAAGTTCTTTTCTTCTTAGTTCATATGTGATTTGTTAGGGGAATTAAAATAGAATAAAGGTCATATTAATTTTGCACAACTAACTTAGGATAACCGTTCTAGGAACGAGTGTTGTGGGGTGCCTAACACCTTCCTTACTTACAATCAACTCCCAAACCCATATCTGGTTCGCAAATCGTTTATGTTTTTCTTAAAAAGGTTTTTCTAAAGTTTTTCCTTTTAAAAATTAAAATTTTGGTGGCGATTCTACTACTTTTACTATTTGACTCATTTTTTATTTTCTTTGAAAATAATTTTTTTTTCTTTTTTTGGCACCATGCGATTGTATTTTTAGGTGTGACACATAGAATACATTAAGCTTTTGAATTAAAATATATATTTTTCTCACAAAATAGCACACCGACACAACATTATGATGGCACTGCATGGATAGTGGTATTGATGCTTTTTGATAAGTTTGTGGGGTTTGAGCTTGTTGATGCCTTCTGAAAGGTTTGTGTGTAAGTGTATGTGGAGTTTAGATTCTTTATTTCTAGGAACTCATGCCCTCACCACATACTTCTTCTAGTTTCTAGTCTTTTCACTCTCAACTTGCTTATCTTATCTCTTTCACACAGCAGACGTCTGTTTTAACCTAGCTCAAATGATTCAATATTTAAAACTCGGTATAGAAAAAAATAAAAGAAAAAAGAAACAAATTTATTTTACAAACTTTAGTCTAGGAGAAGGTTGATGAAGGGTTTTATTAAAATTTCTAGCACCCCATTACACGATTATCTTCTTGCTTTGAAGTGTGTATAATTCTTTGTGCTAATAGCATGTGAAACTCTAAACCATTTTATTTCAAAATTTAAATTTAGTCTAGAAAAAGGTGTTTGGAGCAGGTCAAGGGGGCTAGCTTGTGCATAAACTCATGTTTAAATCATGGTGCTTGATATTTAATTTATGGCAAATTAAAGAAATATAATTAACTTGTGACTAACAACTATAGTTTTTTTACGTAATCATAAGCACCTAATCTTAACCAATGTAGGAGGTTATAGGTTTTAGCCTCAAAAGAATAGTTAGGGGAGATTGTTGACAAATCAATGGTTGGTTGCATCCATCAACTCTTTTATTTTCAAATTGTTGCATTTGATAATTAAAATTATAGCTTTTAATGTAGTAATCCCAACTTTTGTGACAAGATATGTAAAAGATTTTACTGATGAAAAGTTACATGAATGCTTTTATAAAGATGTCTAATGATTTTGGTTGATAATTATTAAATATCTTGTCCATTGGCAAGTAGAGGTTTATGTTTCACGAATATGGGGCTTATTTAATGTAAGAAAGATTACATGAAATGTATTATTCATTCTGTGAGAGGTGGGCTCCAGAATCAACAATAAATGATTGATTCTTTGAATCATTCAAAGTAAGGACAACAATAGCTGATCGAATCAATACCAGGACAAAGTAGCTTAAAGTGTCCAATGTGCAACCAAGAGAAGGAAACAATATAGAGGCATTTGTTCTTTCTTTGTCTCTTTATTGGAGCAATGTGGTTTGATTCCCTCTATCATTATGATATTTTAAATTGATTAATGACAGGTTTGGTTCAGACAAGTGGCATCAAATTTTTTGGGTTTCTAAGAGTGAATACCATTGTTATAGTTCTTGTTGTATACACTACTTTATTTTAAAGAAACATAGCAGTATTTGAAGGACCCAAACCATGTGGTTGATTAATACTTAGGAAAAAAAGTAAAAGAAGGATATAATTGGTAAGTAGCCGATTGAATTCATTGTCTTGATGATCACAAACATGATATGCAAATTTAGAACCAGGTGATGGTGTATTTTACTTTCACATGGCTAAATGAAATGAAGTGAGGTAAAAGATTGACAAATTGGAAACCAAGCATTGTTAATGGGGGCTTAAAGAGAGTTGGTGTAGGTATGTATATGTTTGCTTGTTGAAAATTTTGATTGTTGAAGAGAACATTATATGGAAATTGATTAATCTTTGGTTATGCAATTAGATGTATCTTTGTTGAGATTCTAAGCCTTGCCATTGTGTGTTTGGATTGCTTGAATTTCCAACCTATCAAGTAGCTATCTATCTTTCCTCATATATTTACTGTGCATTAGATTAGCTTGATGATTATGAGATAGCTTGGGTGAGATAAATGTTGCTCTCCTATGATAATTGAATTGAGCTTGGGCGAGACTAAGATTGCTCCCCATGATAATTGAGAATGAGCTTGGGTTAGAAAAGGGTTCTCCTTATGGTATTTTTTATTTGAGCTTGGGATTGAGATAGAGGGTGCTTTTTCTTTAGTTATTGGCTAATATTTTTACATGATTGTATGTATGATATCATAAAAATTTTAACTTTGCTTAGTATGATGTTGTTTCACATGTTATCTAGTAATTGATCATGTTTATGATGTTTAAATATGTTTGGAAAGATTATTTAGCTTTTGGGATATCTATTTCACCCCTTCGAGGGATGCCACTTTAATTTTTTGCAAGAGGAGCCTCAAGAACTAGCGAGAAGCCTCAAACATAAAGTTGAGGATTATAACTATGTATATGGGTGATAGTTGGTTTACCCCTTTTAACCCTTGTATATATTTCTTTTATGTGGGTTGTACATGTGACTTTTGATACTCATGTAAAAAAAAGAAAGAGCAAAACTCGATGCTACTATTTTTATAATATGATACAATCTACCAAAAAAATGGAAAGTCAAAAACATTATCATAGAATTTTTACTGTAACATTATCATAGAATTTTAAAAAATATAACATTTGGTCTTTATCTTTGTCCATCAAAAAAGCAACACAAAATTCAACTAATCAAACCATTTCAATCATTTTAAATTTTTGAACATTCAAACCCAAAACCAAATTCATTCCAAATTCTAAATTTCCTCGCAAGACAAAAAAGGGAAAACAATAATTTAAGTAGTCTATCATGAATTTTGAGTCATATATAATAAAAAAGATACGTAGATGTAACGGTGCAAAGAATGTTGCTTTCAATTGCAATATTTTTCTAATCTCAGTAGCTATATTTTTCTTTGAAAAGCCACTGAATTTCAAAAAAGTTTTTGAACTCAGCGATCATGTCACTATTGCATATTTTGATATTGTATATTTTACATATGTGAATGGATAAAATAGTTTTATTAAAAAAAAATTTTGAACTTTAAAACTTTTTTTTGATATCCAACGAGTTTCAAAAATAAAAAATGAAAATTTGAATCTAAGTGACTTTGCAATTGAGATTAAAAAAATATTACATTTGGAGCTAATACTTTTTATACAATAGCATTTGAATTTTTTTTATTCATTGCATAAGGATATTTAAGGCAATGTATCTTGGTTTTGTGAGCTTCATTATGAAAGAGATAAAAATGATTGATATTGAATTCTGGGTTAACTTCTCACATTATTATGAACCGTTTTTATCGATGCAGATCAATAAATATGCCTATGTACCACTCATCTCTCACATACTATTCACTTGCGTGCATTGTTGGAGTTTGTAACAAAATTGTCAACACTAGACCACAAGATTTATCGCTCTTCCTATGTTTTCTTCTTTCTCTTATTTTAATATCACACAGAGTTAGAACTTACAAGTAAAGGGAAAATCTACCAACTTCAGAAAAAAAAAAAAAGCATTATTGCCAAATAATACCTCTTAGTACATGATATAAGCATGAACTATATATAACTATCATTTTGCTCTATAGGAGTATTCAAATTATTCTCTTATAAAAATGTAATTAATGTAAAGAAATGCATAATTATAATAAAAACATATTTTTCTATATATGAGTATGCTTATAAACATATGTAATTATCATTTTGCTCTATGGGAGTATTCAAATTATTTTCTTGTAAGAACATAATTAATGTAAAGAAATGCATAATTATAATAAAAACATATTTTGCTCTTTAGGAGTATTCTTATACTTATTTTAACTTTTAATAAAATTTTTTTGAAAAATTAGAGATAGGTTCCTATCTTGAGAGGAAGAAGCATCATGTTGTGCTGACCCCATTTCTAGTTCAAAGCCATATCAACCCAATGTTTAAACTAGCAAAACTCCTTCATCTTAGAGGCTTTCTCATAACCTTTGTCAACATTGAGTTCAACCATAAATGCTTACTCAAATCAAGGGGTCTTAAAGCCCTTAATGGCCTTCTAAATTTTCAATTTGAAACCATCCCAGATGGTCTTCCTCCTCCTAAGGATGCTAATACCACCCAAGACATACCTTTGCTCTATGACTTTACCAGAAATAATTGCCTCTTCCTTTTTTAGAACCTTCTTGCTAGACTTCGTGACTATGCCTTTAATGGCCTTATCCCCCTAGTCACTTGCTTGGTTTCTGATGGTGTCATGACTTTCACTATGGAAGTTGCTGAAGCACTTGGACTCCCCATTGTTCTCCTTTGGCCTGCCAATGCTTATTCATTATTGGTTGTTGTGCACTTTTGAAATATAGTTGAAAAAGGTCTTATACCACTCAAAGCTATTACACTATGATACTGCTATATATGCTATTAATTTCTTCAAGAAATACACACACACACACGCACACGCACACACGCATATATCTATATATATGTTTTAATGTTCTTAGAGATTTTGCTACTTTAAGTTTTGAACTTTTATATTACACCCTTGTTCTATATGCTTCATACTTCAAGGTACCATTATTTTGTCATTCTGATGTGCAGATGAGAGTTATCTAACAAATGAGTACTTAGAGAGAGAAATAGACTAGATTCCAAGCATGAGCAACATCAAACTGAAGGGTCTCCCTAGCTTTGTATGGACAACAAATTCAAATGATTTAATGTTGAACTTTGCCAATGGAGAGGTGGAAAGAGCTCACAGAGCCTCTACCATTTGTTTCAACACATTTGATGAGTTTGAAGGTGAGGCAGTGAAAGCTCTTTCCTCCATTTTCCTTTCTCCTCTTTACAGCATAGGCCCTTTCCCTTCATTTCTAAACCAAATTCCACAGAACAACCAATTGGCATCTTTGAGTTCTAGTCTTTAGATAGAAGAGACTTAATGCCTCCATTGGCTAGAACCCAAGGAACCCAGATATGTGGTTTATGTGAATTTTGGAAGCATCACAATTATGTCTCTAGAACAACTTTATGAGTTTGTTTGTAGTTTATCCAATAACAAGAAACCCTTCTTGTAGATCATAAGACCTGACCTTGTGAATGGTGGCTCTGTGATTCTATCACCTAAGTTTCTAAGTGAAAGTAAAGATAGAGGCCTCATAGCTAGCTAGTGTGAATAAGAGAGGGTGCTGAACCACCCTTTAATTGGTGGGTTCTTGACCCATTGTGGGTGGAACTCTATGACAAAGAGAGTGTGTGTAAAGGTTCCTATGGCTTGTTGGCCTTTTTTTGTAGATCAGCAAACTAATTGTAGGTATGCTTGCAGAGAGTAGGGAATTGGGGTTGAGATTGATAATAATGTAAAGAGAGAAAAGGTGGAGAAGTTTGTGAATGAGTTGATAGAAGGGGAGAAGGGGAAAGAGATGAGACGCAAGGTCTTGGAATGGAAGAAAATTGCAAAGGAGGACACTTCACCTGGTGGTTCTTCCTGTATCAACTTAGAGAAAGTGATTAAGAATATGCTACTGAAAAGAAATTAGATGAATATTAATTCCTTTTTATTTTCATTTTAGACAACACGTTATATGATTTTTTGGAATATTTGTTAATAGTTAGAATTTGATAGCAAATATCTAAAAATATTGCCTAAGTTTTATCCCATGTTTTTGTTTCATCTTTTGCTGTAATGCATATTATTTGTTCATTAATATGCTATAATGCAATTTTATTTGATTAAGGATTTGCTTCGACAGTAAGTAGATGATTCTCAATTCATTTACAGAAGGTTCGTTCTTTTTTTATTTTTTTTTCTTTTTGTCTTTTCTTTTTTGAAGTGACATAACTTGAAATAGTTATTTGATTAGCAAAAGAACAAACTGCAAATCACAACTTAAACTTTTTAGTAAAAATAATTATTGATATGATATTATACACAAGATATGATTTGTATTTTATTCATGCTTCAAACCTAAGTTAAAGATACAAACAAAGTCAATCATAAAATACATTAGGCTTTCAAATTATAATATATATTTTTCTTCATAGAATAGCATTCAGACACGACATTATGAAGGCATTGCATGGACTGTTGTATTGATGCTTTTTGATAAGTTTGTAGGGTTTGAGCTTATTATTGCCTTTTAAAATGTCTCTGTGTACTAATACGTGGGGTTTAGATTCTTTTATATCTAGGAACTCACACCAGCCACCATGTATTACCTTAACTCTCTAGTCTTTTATACCAATGCAATTTGCTTGGCTTCCTACAATCCCATGAAAAAGTATATAAATAATAGCAATAAATCGCGTTATGTAAGGCCCAAAAATTTCTTTGCATGCTTTATGAGCCATATGAACCCATCAATATCATCTTTTATTCATAGCACATCCATACAAGTCATAAATATCATAAAACATCTCATGCTCCACGAGTTTAGCATCATGTATCAGAAAAATAATGGTTTGCTCTCGGGTTTGCCATGACAACTTTTTTTGCAGGAACTTTGGAAATTCATAACTAATTCTAGAAAAATTAAAATCAAGCAAATGATAATTTTTTTGGAAATCCCTAAATGTCAACTAAAGATTAAAAATCATTTCAGACCACGACAAAATTAATTGAACTATGAAAAATCACATAACAATACTAAAGGTCCAGCTATCGGGTCTGCTGCCATAAGTTTTTAATATAAATTTTGAAAATTCACAAGTAATTCCAAAAACTTTAAAAATCAAGCAAACTATACCATTATAAAAAGCTCTAGATGTCTAAAAATGGATAAAAAAATTCTAGATCACGTAGACATTAATTGAATTGAGAAAACAATGGAACAATACCAAATGTCTGTCTACACTACTAGTATTGTCCTCCAACTTTAAAAATTTGGTTCTCTCTCTATAGAGCTCCAAATGAGATGATCTCTGTGTTATGGAAAGATTATGGTGTCTAATTTATGTTTGTAAAATTACATAGCCATTGGACTTCATTTGGCTCACTAGTGACACAAATAAAATCTAACCATATGAACAGTACACATTACCATTTTGTATAATTTGGCCAACTTTAAAAAATTATAATAAATTATCTAGAGCTCTAAATTGGGTGCTCTTTAGCTCTATGAAAAGCTCTTGATGAGTCCTAGTTGTTGGCCAAATTTCATACAAAAATTTATCCATTTGGTTAGACTTGGTTCAACTTATGATTTAGTCACTTTTGATGATCAAAGTGGGTTCATAAGGCACCATTTAATCTTCCTCTTATTCCAAAGCCACTTAAGCACGTCCCATAGCATAATTACAGCCTAGGAAAGCATGCCAAATGGTCCAAACTATCATGGAGCTTAAACTCAGCATGCCACTTGCATTCACACGCAAGCACATATTAGCACAAAGGTGACAAATTCTCACATTTCCATACATTTAGTTTCAAAACTCATACATACATCTTAATTATATACATTTAATCTTGTATAAATGGTTACATCTCATATACATCACATGGATACATCTCTTGAAATCATTATGCTATCAAGTTGCCTATTTTTCTACTTTCTTATCACAAATCATGCTCCAAGACATCTGGTCTCCTTTCTTTGGACTTCTTGGCTCACCTAGACATGGATAAGCATATGGAGAGGGAAGAGTGAGATTCAAAGAATCTCAATAGCTCTTAACCCTTTCAAACATATATAATAGATGCATATACATGTCAAAGAATGCATGCATAGCTTTCAAGCTATTAGTGAGCATATACATAACATTTTTCATGTTCAAGAAACTTATACATAACATACATAAGGTCTCAAGGGTATTAGTTTAACCTTACCTATTTTTCTTGGGACTTTTGAATTTATCTCACCCATTTTCAAGGAATGTTTGACTAAGCTTTACTTTTTTTTGGCTTAGTTTCACCCAATTTTAAGGACTTTTGACTCATCCTCACCCTTGCTAAGAGACTTTTGGTATCACTATACCCATTCAAGTCAAAACACATTCATAAAACACATTTCAAGATCATCATGGTACCATGGCATGTAGGCAATAGCTAAAAATATTTCTCATAGCATAAACATATATACACACATCCAAGGACAAAAAATAAATCCAAAAATGCATGAGAGAAATATTAAAGAGATACCTTGGAGCAATTGCACTCACTTTTCTCTTGGAATTCTTCTTCCCCTTCTCGGCCAAGCCTTACAATTAGGTGGCTCTTGATTCTCTTGGCCTAGACACATCAAAAGAGACATTCATCAATTATGGGAATAAGCTCTAGCCTTATGCAATTACTATGGAAGCTTACTTTGCTTTAAGACACAATTATGGTTCCATAAAGGACCTAATGAAGAAACTATGAGAATTCATGGTTTTGGCTCCATTTTCTCCTTCCATCTAAGTCTTTTGACTCCATTTAGACTCCTTGGAGTCACCACACATTTATTTTAAGGAGCCTAGCTAGAGTTGCTTCCTTATATTCTATTATGGAGCCTACAACTCCATCCCATATTCCATGGCTTCTAAACTTTTTTCAATGCTTCCTTTGATATTCTTCCATCATATCTAGTCCCATTCTAGCTTTAAAACAAATTAAAACACTCCTTAGATGGCCAGACTTTGTTTGGCCAAGACATGTTCTCCATTGAGCATTTATGGAGTTTACTTTGTTTTCTCTAGGGCATGGCTACTTGAGAGACTTCTTAGGTGTCTTAGGAACTCACATCTACTCTTAGATGGCTTGAATTATCACTAGGAAGTCTTCAACATCTCAAGGTGCATCCAAATCCCTAACCTTGCTAACTTGCATTTCAATGCTCCTTATTCAATTTTAATGGTATGTTCTTAATCCTCACACTTCATAACCCTTCTTCCTATCCTAGAATGGACAGAAATCCTCCCTATTACTTTGGCCTATGGCTGGCCAAAACACACACTAAAAAGAGCAAAAGGGAGTTGCAAGAAGAACAATGGAATTTACCTTGTTTCTTAGCTTGTTTTAAGAGCTTTTTCACTTGGTATGCTCCTCTCCTTCAAACTCTA